>JAULKK010322396.1:0-21362 GCA_032355705.1 Rubia peregrina | reverse complement strand
GGTGGTTAAATTTATTTAAATTAAATATTGAAGGTGAAATTAATGAGTATGATAGAGAATCAAGTGGAGTCCATATAGTGGTTTCAACCATTGTAGAGAGAGAAATAGAGTGATTTCTTTGTGGTATCAGTTGCTGAGAAAGAAGAGAGAGATTAATTATTTAATGAACTGAAACCACAACAACAGTCTCATAGCGATTTTACCATTGTACATGCCTAAAAATGGTATTAAAAATTCTATGGAGATATACTTAAGACTTCAAGGCAACTTGGAAGCTTCTTGGCCAAATAACAAACTCACCATTTTCCAGATTAAGCTGCACTTTTATAATTTGAAAGTTGACAATGTCAAAATCTGACCACGTATTTGAATAGATATATAAATAATAATAATATCATATGTGATATTGTTGGATTCATCGTAATAAGTAGTTTCTAAATATTAAATTTTTTTGCTGTTATTATACGCAATTAAATATGTTAAAGGTCAATTATTTTACTTGAAGACAGTGAAAAATATTCTATACAACTTAGTTTTGGACGGAAGGAGTACATCATTCAACATATTTTCAGAGAAACCAGTAGTCACGGAACATCCAAAGGTTTAAATCATCTAGATGCAAAGTATTTTCGATATTTTTGAAACTCTTGATCCAGTTGTAATAATTTCTCTCTTTTTGAGGTTTGTGGCCAATGTTATTTCCGATAATTTGGAGGCCCTAGTACTAAATGAAAAATAAAATTTCAAACCACGATTATCAAATAAAGACACATTGCTACTGTTTATGATTTTCAAACAAGAATATAGAGATTATATAAAATTAGTAACTTTCTTCTTTGAAACTGAAAATTAAATCTATGGAAATGAAATGGAGAGAGAAATGAAAGTTTAAAAAGTTAAAAGATTTAGGAGAAGCATAAAATCAAGAAACTAAAATGTGGAAAAAAAGATGCACTCTACTGCCTCTATTTCAATCCAAATTTTCCACCTATTTTTTAAAATATATTATCTCTATCAAAATTTGAAAACACATTTAAAATATATGAGAAATAATATTATCGTATGTGATATTGTTGAATTCACAGTAACAATTAGTTTTTGAATATCCACTTTTTATTTTCCATTATAATACGTAGACAAATATATTAACGGTCAAATGTGTTTCTTGAAAAATGTGCAATGGCTGGTGAAAAAATATATTGGGCCCTATTTGTGGCACTATAAAACTTAGATCATGATGTATTATCTTCGGTTCTCTAACATTGGTTCACTTTCTATATTGATATATTTTTAACATTGACTCTCTTGCAATGTTTCCTAATTTGGGGGGGGGGGGGTGAAAGTCCATAATACCCCATCTTTATATTATTATACTACCTTTAAACTTTGCATTATTTAATTTTTTAAATCTATATCACCCTTTCAACTCATCATTACCCCAACCAATCTTTCACTTCACCCACCAAAATACATTTTTCCTAAATCCAAGTGTCAATAATAAGTAAGTCAATATTAGTGAACTGGAGGGAAGTAATTTTTATTGTGTCGAAAATAGTTTAAGGTAAGACATTAATTTCCCTTTGTATTTGTATTTCTTATTTACACCAATAAACAGGTATGAGTTCACCAAACACCCCTCTTTAAAAGATATATTCTGAAGCACACATATTGTAGTCTGGGTGGCCAAAAAAGCAAAGAAAAACACATTAAACTCGGGTACTAAAACACTAGTGCAAGATTGTCTATTACTAGTGCAGATACGCATCAGGCTTGAAACCACCATCCTTTCTATGTTCTGAAACTTGAATATGGGCTGAGAGGATGCCCAATCGTTGCACGGCTGCAAGATACCAATACACATTTAAAGTTAAAGTGTCATCTATTAGTATATTATTTACGACGGTTAATAATAAAATTGTTGTATAACGTAAAGGAACACGAGGGTTAATATAAACTGCCGTCCTATTAGATATTTCCGATTGCAGATCAAAGGTTGGATTCGGTTCACGAGACCAAAATTTGAAATAATTGTGTTGATTTTTTTAAAAAAAATTATTTCATGCAAACTTATACCATGTGTGGTGTAATCAATAGGTATGGTTTCTAAGGGTATGTTTGATTTCCCTAGGTGGAATATGAAACAACCCTTTGAACCATCATTAACGCTCATTAAATATATTTACTAATTTCCACCATCATTTTAAACCCAACTCCCCAAAAAGCATCCATGTTCCCACCCTGTTCATCCTCATCCACATCCAAAAAATTTAACCAAGCAAATAAAGCATGGAGACACCATTCGAATCTTTTCTGGGCAAAATCATTGTTGCTATATTGGGACGAGTTGGGGAACTTTCATTGACGGACCTACGAAGTGCGAAACTATGGTATGTTTAATTTTGTTTAAATCCCAAGATTTATTTCCCGTTCTTGCTCGAAAAAAGTATTGGTTGTGGTTCACTTATATATATGTTGTTTTCGTACACTGTAGCTATCGTAGGTTTAACCATCTTTTGACTAAAGACATGATATATAAACAAGTTTCATTGAAAGATATTCCGTGAGTTGTATGACATTATGTGAACGACGTATTTCAAAACTTTGAGAATGCATGCATCCCGAGCAAAAATCTGGAAGCCTTGTAGAGGAAGGGAGTGATGAATTGCATGTATAATATATAAAACATAAATAAATTTTTCTTAACTTATATGAAATTATGGTATCTATATCCATTTTCAGATGGATTATGTTGGATGGCACAGTCCAGTCAACAGTGTTAAATTGCTTCAACAAGATGAAAATTTAGGGAATCTTGTAGTGACTTACGCTTTGATGATATTAGCAATCTTTTTGGGAGGTGAAGACAAGAACTTTGGATTTGAAAGTTTTATGCTTATAAAGATAGGAGGATTCCATCCGAGGACGCTGATTGATTGTCGAGACCGGCTGGCGGACATTTTTAGAGCATTTTTGATTGGACATGAAATGGTCATGAATCGTCATCGTTTGCGATTCTGTATTGAAAATACAAAATCAAAAGACTCATTTGAGAGCACATTGATTGTGTCGGTTGCTCTTGCGAAATACATGTCGTTCCCATTTGTGATGTTTTGGGTCTACCTAATTTGTAGAAATAACTCGACAATAATGTAAAATTATAGGCATTTTGGATAACAATTATGTTATTATAAGTTAGATTGTGATTATATTGCTTTAAATAATCAAATTTGGATATAAGAACGATAATATCATTGAGTGTCCAAAACTTTCGGTTATGGTTTCAAAATTAGAAGATAAACATTGTAATTTGTTTAGTCATTTTTGATAAATTTTCCGAAGTCTGGACAATGTAAGAATAATAATTTTAATGAATTATCAATTCCAACATGTATTTGTTCCAACCTGAATTGTGAAGCGAACTCAGAAGTTTTGGCACGCGTCCGATTCATTGTAATGTGATCGCTTATACGACTCTGAAACATTAAGAGGTTCAATTTATAAATTGACCTTTAATAATCAATCCCTCATAGTTTAAAATTCAAATTAGAGGTATATTTTTGAACTCATGGGAGTTGTTGCCCTGTTCTTAACCTTTCAACCTTTCAATTTCGGAAGTGTATTCAGAATTTATGGTATGAGTTGAAATCATGTGAAACTTTGGAGAACATTTATTTCAACAAACGATGTGTTAATGAAAACCAACCCCATTCAACTAAAAAAATATTAGCTATGTTCAAAAGACTATGTTTAGTTATTGATTAATTACAACAGAACATATTGTTTTGAAATAAACATGCTGTGTGTGGCAACATCAAAATATATGATAGCCTAGACATTGTTATCTAATAGGAAGTCTCAGAATGTCCTTCTTGGCTGGCCATCTCCGCACACCTAATTTCCTTCAAAGTATTTTTCATTTTGTAAGTCTTCTACCTCAATTTTATTATGTTTTTCACCTTTGCCTTCATTTTTTTGTACATGTTGTACATGAATGCGTTGTTATCCTCCACACCTATATTTTTTCGCCTCACATAAGCATAGGAGTATGATTTGCAAAAGGGAAAAATATCATAAGAATTTTTAAAAACCATTATCGATGCGCCCTTTCTTGCTACTTTCTATAATGCCCCTATGCATCCATTTTCCATCTACAAGTTTACACTACTTATTCTCAAAGAAATTTTAGTTGTACAATTTAAGGGGAACGTTTGCACTGCAAAAGACAAAGTCCTTATCTTGCTTTTAGAGTTTTGAGATGACCGAATCATAAGGGAGCTTGGGAGCCTTCATGTTTGAATGAATGACTGATGACAATTCGTGTTGCACAATGGTGTAGCTGGGATTGATATTCACATTCTCTACAAAAAAAATAGAACAACATGGTGCTATTGGCCATTGGCTTGCAGATGTGACCCCGGCTGGAACCAATCCCTTCGAGAAGATTGAAAAAAATCTTAAATAACAACATTTAATTATAACACGAACCCTATGAATCTAGTTCAAAGTATATTACATAAGAACACAAAATGGTGATACCGACGACGTACGATCATTCTCCATAATTTTTAGGCAAAGGAAGGTACATTGTTAGATTATCCTCAAATGATTCCTCATCCTTTTAACCATCGCTTGATGATGTCACATGTCCAAATTCGACCTTCTTTTCATATTCACTCAGTTCTATCTCGATCTCTTTCTCCGATGGTACACATCTTGTTCGGCCCTAAGATTCTCGACCTCTGTCTCAAAGTATTCCATTTGGTTAATGAAGCGGGAAATACTTTCTAAACCTTCTGCATGAACCCTTTGTCGCCCCTGCAAATTCATGACAAGAAATACAATTCAAGCAACGACATTCACACAACAAACCCTCAATTACATTGTTTCAATATAACTTACTGATTCCAGTTGACGAAGAAGAATCATAATCCGCATCTCTGACCCTCTTTGCACTTTTAGCGGCTTTCCTTGGCACAACCTTCAACCTCAACTTGTTGGTTTCTAAATCCACTTTCAGGTATTTCAGATCTAGCCACTTCTTGTCATAGAATTTGCGAGGCACTAGACAGCCAACAAGCATGATTCCCTTCACCCGTATAGTGTCAAGAAACCATAGGTGAACTCCTTCTTCATTGTCCCGTCGCCTTTTTTCATATAGAAGTAAATGGTAAACCCCGGATTGAAAGCTTTCTTTTCCAATACAAAATCAGTAAGCTTCCAATTGTAGATTCAGAAGTATGCCCTCCACTAGGAAGCAAATTCATACACAGCCACTCAAAAACCAATCTTTTCTCCACGCTTAAAGTCTACAAGTCATATTTATTGGCCCGATCGGGCCTATCTCTTAGCAATCTAAAATACTTATGCCCCATATCTATCAAACAAAGGGGTTGAGAATTGGTCTTACTAGGCCACTATTGTGGTTGATATACCTCATAATGGACATCGAGGGACGTTGGCACACAATAAACTAGGTTTGGTCCAGGGGCACTCTAACACAAATTTATTGTGAATTCATTAGCACTGGCCCTAATTCCATTAACCATGGTTAAGTTAGAGTCCTTAGTGTGCTCCCCCAAATTAGCATAGAATTGAACAACTTCATCGAGATTAGTTGGATAACATATTGTTATCAGGTTGTGTAAATACAAAGGATGGAAATGGTTTAATATGTTAATCGAAATGTACATCAGAGACAGAGTCAGGTTTTAACTCTTTTGTACCTATGAATTAGTGTATACCCAGTCTTTGTACCACTTCGATAATTCCGCATTAATGAACTTGTAGCTTTCTATGGCCTCCTTTGGACGCCGATGTTCACGGTGCGTTCTTGTTTTATTGCGGACCGAGGACTTCTCATCTTGCTCCACCATCAGTTTTAATGGTAGATTGATTTGTGCCACAGAAAGAGCATTTGAGGTCAGACCCCTCTTTGATTTCGATGCATCTTGAGAATGACCCATCGAAGATAGTTCCATTTTTTTAGGATTGAATTTGTTATTATAAGTGTTACTGGATGGGGAATTTCAAACTTTCTTGGGAGTAAGAAAGCGTTGGGGAAGAACACTATTGTTCTGAGATCTTGTCACAAAATTGCAACAGGTGCCGATTTATATCAAACACTAGCCCTACATAACTTTCAATTCCGTAACACTAATCGTAATGTGTTCCAATTACGGAGCATCATTGGACATTTTTTAACGGTCAATGTACGGCGTATTACCTCCATGCAAGCCCCACTCAAAATTGAAGATTTATTTAACCCCCCAATCGCGGCCCTAAAACTTAATCCTCCCACTCCATCTAAAAAATGGTCATCCACCATTAAAATTTCCCTTCCCCACATCCAACAACCAATTTCTTTACATTGATTTACGATGAAGGGAGGACACTTAAAACCACCGATCAAATGATTATGGTCATCTCTTTAGATTCAGCTATGAAATTAAGGTTAATTCGGGTAAGTTTGAATGCCCACTTTGTAATGTTTAATGATAGGAGTAGTCTATGTTAGAGATTCAAATGTCATTAGTATATTTTTCCATAGTCTATCGTTGTAACATCTTGTATGAAAATTTAGGCTTTAAACCCTAACATCATTATTGATGGGTCCATTGTTGTATGTATGATATAGATTTTATCAGGATTCTGTATATGAGATTCATTCGGTACAATTTGCAATTACAAAAGGAACCAACGATGGACATAGCTCTAACACGCGTAGACAATGGGCACAACGGGATTATGAGAATGGGGATTGGTATGCGAGGTAGGTTTTCATCCGAGCATTATTTTTAAGCATCATCTCTTTGCAACCTATTTATGTTGACATAAAATTCAAACTTTAATAATTTCCTTCTTTTTTGTCGTATGTTAGGTTGGCTAGGGAGGTATGTTTCAAGATAATATGGCGGCATGAGTCAGTTGCTCCAAGCAAGCTTCAAAGTGTGGGGAACATGGTGAAAATCTACACATTAGCTTGGAGGATGATGATTTCCACATTCACATTACAATATACTTCAATATCATATGCGTTTAGTCATTTTCAATACATTACTACTTGTTATGTAGTTAATTCTGAATAGTTTATACGTTTTGATAAATTTTTATCACAAGCCTTCTAATAAATACTGGACATGATTTTATTTAGTTGTAATGCACGAAGTGCAATTGATATGATAGTTGTTTTGAGAAAAACGTGTTGTTATTACCACGTCGACATAGTCAAATTATGTTTCAGATTTGCAAATTGTGAAAACTACTAACATTTCCGATATGTATTCCGATCTCGTACTAACCTCGGATTAAAAAAATTTAAGCACATTTTAGATGAAAACTGAAATATGTTCATAATTTGGAAATCAAAATATTCTAACCAACAACGAATAAACCGATTAACATTCTGTTACCAAATCTTATTCTGCAGTATTTATTTTCAAAATTGGATCAAATGACATAAGAGTTCCGGTGACACACCCATTTTCTAAACAAACAACGGAACGCCCGGGGCTGGAATATTGGACGCCGTTAAACGAAGGGTACTACGACGGGTTAAACCGCCGTGGTTTGAAATAAGCACGACGGTCAATCACCCTGCAGATTTTGGTACCCTGAACAACAGCGATGCCATAGACGGCGAATGATTATCACCGCCCTTCCCTCACTATGACAGCCGCTGACAAACCGTTCTGCACTAGTGAAAACACTGTTTTGGCTTGAATAATAGTTCCAGATTAAGTTTCATATCCATATATTAGAGCTAAGAGAAAGAGACATGTTACTACTAATAATCTTCCCCTATCAAACACTAAGAATGTATTACTTGCATTTTTTGGAAGAATATTACTTGCATTTTTTTTACAGGAGTAATGATAAAGAGAATGAAAACTTATAGTGAATCCACACAATGAATGATGTGGCAATACCGAAAAAAATAAATGTATCCCTAATTAGTTGCACATCTCTTAAGGAAGGTGATTAGTGGTTTAGTCATTTACTAGCATCCACATCATTCACTATGAGTTTCACTATGAATTTTTACTCTCTGTATCATCACTCGTTTTACCATACGAGATAGTAAGACTATTAGTGTTTCTCTCTTTCATTGTATTTTGGTTTTAAATAAATATATAGGTATGGTCTATGTTAAAGCCCTTACGGAGTACTACAACATCATGTATTTTTTCTTTGTTTTCTTAAAAAATAATACTTTCATCACTCTTTTTACCATACGAGATAGTAAGACTATTAGTGTTTCTCTCTTTCTTTGTATTTTGGTTTTAAATAAATATATAGGTAGGGTCTATGTTAAAACCCTTACGGAGTACTACAACATCAGGTATTTCTTCTTTGTTTTCCTGAAAAATAATACCGCGGGTAAAGAAAGGAGCAAAAAACAACTGTTGAATGGATTGGAGTTGCATGGAAACTAGAGCTCGGAGTAGTTTCGAGCTAAAGTGCAGTTAACAAATTTAAACTCATTCCATCCGTATCGATTTAATTCTAACGCGTTATATCAAAGTCATTTAAAGTCCATCATGAGTAATTGTCATTTAAGATACATCTTCTCATGTATTATTGTGATATCACATATGACCAATTAGCTATACTTTTTCAAAGTTTAATAATCACAAATATAAAAAAATTGGAAATTACTATTTTTAATTATATAATTAATTTTGTGTGTTGCCTATTCTTCATGGCAATTTGTCGGGCAACCGTATTATGATTGTGACATTACTGTATAATGCATCTCTGGGGTGTGTGCAATTTTGGCATCATTTTGAGGTTGATAAAAGGTACCGCAGCCGTAGGCCATACCCTCAAAAATGCCAAAAAAATTGTTTTGAGAAGCCCTCTTGTAGGGTTGAATGGTATATAAGGAAGCCTCCAAGAACACACATTTTCTTATTCCCGGGCCAAGTATAAAAGCCTTCTTCATTTTTCTCACGCTTTGATGGCATAAACAATCAGAATGCCATAAACTAACACTATTGTAAGATGGAGGCATTAAAATCAGTTAAATTGATCAATCGATGAAGGTTTCAAGTCACCTTTCCTGACGCAGTTGAACGACGATTGATCAAGGGATGAAGGTTTCAAGTCACCATTCCTGACGCAGTTGAACGACGATTGATCAAGGGATGAAGGTTTCAAATTCCCGTCCCTAACACCACTGGCGGAACTAGGGGGCGAGCCGGTGCGGCCGCCCCCCCAAACCTCTGGTGACTAGGGTAATATACCCCCCGCCCCAGCCCCAGCCCCACCCAGCTCAGCCCCGCCCTGCCCAATCCCGTCCCTCCTCAAATTCCCTTCTAATTCCGCCACTGCCTAACACTGTTGAACAATGACGACATAATGATTCACCCTGACTTAGTATTTTTTGGACGTCGTTGTTTGTTTCAAACTCAGAAGTATAATTGGATTACCATCTGATATCATAGTTCATTCAGGCAATTCCAAGTGTACTATATAGTTGTTGTTCCGGTATTGGGAAGGACCTCGGAAGTCCGGGTTATGACACTGGGAATGATTTCAGTTTTGGATGTTGTAGCAAACAAATATCATTTTTCAATTTTTGAAATGAACCTGGATTTTGTGGCAGTTTGACATATTTTTGTTTTTTATTTCTTGCATTATTGGAAGAAGTGAAACTTCTTCTGATATCGGAATAGATGTCGCAGAATATGTTTTGTATTATTTTTCTTAATCAAAAGCGTTTATTGAATATAGCTTATTGTGTTTAAAAATCAATACATATTATAACTAAAAACTGAAGACATATCTTTAACAATATTGCTAATACGTGATGAAGAGTATTGTAAATCAAGTCATATAATTTAATTGTAAACTGACAAGAATAAATGGTACAAAACAACTTCTAGTAGAGATGCTGACATCTTGTATCTCCAATGCATTGCTAGATAATCGAATGGCAAGGTCTTCAATTTCTGATATCTTCAAGTTGTTGACTTAACTTGCACAAGTCTTTCTTTCGTTTATTAGATTTATGCGAAGATCGAAGGGCAACGTCAACGTCCTATAGTTTGGAAAGAATATTATTCAACATTATTAAGTCACAAAAATATCGTGATAGAGATTAACTGATATAAGGAAAAATCATAAGCATACCTCGCATTCCACCGTTAGTGCTTTCCGAGTCTCCCGTGGTACCAAGTGAAAACTAATATTCCATCCACCAGTTATTCACACCTTGCTCGTTTTATCTACTACCTTCTTAGACCCAAATTTGACTACCCCAAACCTTGGCATGTGAAAATTTACATTTCTTTTGTTGAACAATGATTCAAATAACGAGAACATGTTGGAAACAAGAAACTTAGGGAAAACATATAATTTCTTTCAAATATAATGAACGAATAAAGACCATGCCGTAAGATCGAAGAAGAAAATGTATAGATTAAACTTGAGATCCTGTAAACACTCCGCATTACTCTAGTGGTTAACGATGAAACTTACCCCAGTGAACCTTTTCATGTGCGTAGTTTATGACCATAATATGTGACAATTTGTTCATCTTTATGGAAAGGGTTGTAGAACATGACATAGCTTCGGGATGGGAATATATTGTTGTCTACTCCATTAACACACACCATTTTTAACGGGATCTCATCTACCTTGTGGAGTGAATGAGATATGAAACCTTTCATATTTGCATCTTAAGCTCTCGAATGATTGTCATCATCTTTTCTAGTAGATAAATCCTAATAATGAATCTGTGAGGGTGGGTGAAGTAGTTCAAAGAATTGTTGGGAGATTGAATGTATTGAAGCATACTTGGTTTTTGGAGAAAGGGGATTTCGTTCTTGGACTTTTGAGGGTGAATGGCGTCAATTGCTGTAAAAAATTAAGTCAGCGTATTAGGAAGTTTGTTGAATCACCTTTTATCCTTCAATTATTGAGCTATTGGACAGAAGTTTTGAAATCAGAACCAATTTTGGAAAAAAAATTCCATCATTCACGGTTAGGAAATTGATTCAAATGTCCGGATTGAATCTGGCAATGGAACAAATATTGAAATGATTTTGGACAATTTTTCTGAGTTCCGGAGATGTTTTGGTTATTTTTTAAAGAGTTACAAGGCAACACATCCAATTTTTGAACCTGTATAGTATACAATATTTTTTCCTCTCAAGCCTCAGAACCAAACCTTGGCATACCACCACCTCATATTTTGTTTGAAACAAGAATATTATATCTTCCCCAATTCATATTCAGTGACGATGGTTATAAGTAAGGGGAAAACAAGTAAAAGAATCCATCACCATCTCAATTTGGTGGTGTAGACAAAATGTCAAATTTGCAATAGGAGGACTCTAAGGAGATGCACTTTTTAAGATATCAGATTCATCTGCAGAATAAAAGAACATAAAGGGGCCAGAGCATTCTCCCGAGCCCACAGGGAGTCGCCAATTCTTCAACAATAGGAGATAAGTGTTATGTTCAATGGTTACGCCAGAAATGCACCAAAGCCAAAGTGTTGAACCCTAATTTCGTATTTGATTTATACTTTGAACATATATTGCATCAATTCCACCCTTACTATTTGCATAACCTAAGGATGTCTAAGAAGTAATAAAATTTTATGCGAATTTGGGAAAACATCATGACAATGATAGGTTAATCAAAGATATTGAAGGCACCATTGTGTTATTAAATTCATGATAATTATCTTGGTAGGGTGTCTCCGGACCAAGCCTAATCTTTTAGGCTGCATTTTACCATATGACACTCAGATTTTCCATCAACAATGTTGGCTAGCTGAATCAGACTCCCAACCCCTATGTCCTGTTGAAATGAGGTGTAACTATATTAGGTTATATATTGAAAGGGCTGAGCAAGTAGTCAAATATGACTTGTCGGTGTTGTGTGTTGAGCAATGGTTAATTTTTGAGTGGGTGTCCATGAATTTCCTTGCACCGAGGGCATGCTTGTGAGCCCATATTTGGAAGCCTTATGATCTTCTATTACATTACATTATGGAAAATAAACTTCTCAATCGTGGGTTCGAAATATTCTTCTACAAGAACAAAAATGTCAGCACTACCAAGAAGGAATTTTCCCGTGGGTGTTTAATTACTGGGTTGATCAAAGATTGCAAGGTTGTACCCATTGGCCGCCCATTACGTCCCAATTACTACGATTAGAAGTGGATTGCTCTTAAGCTACTGAAAGTGGATGAAAATACCCACAAATTCAGGGTGAAGGTGGTTCTAGGGGCATCGACTAGAAGTGCTAAGAGGGCTAGAGATTCGAAGACTGGTGCATCGTCTTTGGCAGCTAGTAAGTATACACCATTCATTATTATCTGAAGTTAGCATTGTTAATGTAATTTATTTAATTCCATGGTGTACTTTTTCTGGTTTTGATAAAGGGTTTTTCAAAAGGGGAAGAAACTCTTTGCATGCTTCAATAGCCAAATCGATTGCTGAATTCATTGTAATGTCACATTAAGAATTTTGGTATTGTTACAGTACATGGTTGTAACATAACATTGTGTACTTGTCAATTGTTCAACATAAAGTTTGGCGTGATTCCACGTAACAATCTTTAAGAACTGCATCCAGTTCTTCTAAATAATTGAAGAAAAACCATTGATTCCGAAGTATGTTCCAATTTCGGAGCATGTGTGGATGAGCCAAATGTTCATTTTGTTAGTATGTTCCAATTTTGGACCATTATGTTATGTTATGTATTTGAAACCCAATGCGGAATTGTCTCTAACTTTTACATTTTAATGGCGATTGTTTTTAAATGAACCGATCCCAATTATGATTTTGGAAGATATGTCAATTGGATTGAAAAACAAGACAACCTTCTTCAAATAATCGGGGATATCATTGGAAAAGACATTAGCCAAATTGAAATGTTAAATAATTACAAAATTATTTTTTCATTGCATGTTACGTAAGTGTAACAACAGTCCATAAGCTGGATATATTGGGCCGATGAGCACTTCAAATCGGAATTGATTGGGGGCAGAAAACTTGGGCCGTATATAAGGGGGTACCACACACATTTTTCTTCAAAAAAGTTGAGATTTCCTGCATATTTCACCCAAAACACTTTTCAAAATAATTTCTATTACTAAAATCCTAGCATCCACCTCTGTTACCCATGATAAAACTACTAGGCAGAATACGCAAATGGCAGGGAGGAATACTATGAAAACTTTCGATGCTATGAGGTTCATGTATCTAATGGCTTCTCAAGATACTACCAACTCACTATATTTTTATGCTCTTGAAATTAATGATAGCACAAAGCTAAGCTTGAATGATATCGATGAATTGTTTGAATTCCAATGCTGATCCAAAATCCTTGCTACTGCGGATGCAGCGCACTTCGATAAAGTGTGTCAATTTTATGCCAACATTGGGGTGCTATATGGAGGATCATTCTATACTAATATTAATGGTAGATGGTAGATGATTTGATGTTGATTTATGGAAGACTAATGATTTACTAGGTTGCCCATGCAATAGTCTCAAAGACTGTTATCTGGTGGTTGCAGTAGTGCTCTGAACATACATCATCGTTCAAAGAGGCTTGTACATGTTGATCATCCTATTTTTTATCCTACAAAGCTAGGCCAATCATAATATAATATGTTCGTATCCAATCCCGACACTGGTAAGAGTTATAAACTCAAAGAAAATTTTATACGGGATGGTGGAAATGAGTTTGGTTCTGGGGGAGATCCCATCAGCGAGCTCGCAGTCACCACTATTATGCTGTTCTACTATTTCATGAAAAAGGTGAAGATTAATCCTGGGTACACCATTGTGCAACCCATCTTAGCATTCGTCATACATTCAGAGAAGAAGGCTATCCAGCTCCCTTATGGATCACTCATTTCCAAATACATGAAGTTAGATGACACTTTTCTTACTAGGAGCGAAGAAGTACTTTTTATTATGTACGACCATGAGTTATTTCAAAACTATTAGTGGAAAATATTAGATGGGAAATGGTCACACAATGCAGTCGGAAAAAATAGCAAGAGAAGGTGCACAGATGAAGGCGAACTTAATTTTTTTATGTATATATATATTTTATTTTCCTTTCATCCTCCAATAATTATGTGAAAGGAAATACTGTAGGTGAAAAAGGATGACAACTCATTCATGTTGGACATGTAGAAAACAAATAAAAATAAATGTGAGGAAGATAATACAGGTGAGGATCTAGACTTATGAAACCATGAAATGTGTTAGGGCAACTAGGTGTTCTTAGAGAGAAGGCCAAGGATCACAATCTGGAACATCGCATTAGATTTGTAATTCTAGATTGTTGATAATGTTTTAATGTGTAGAACGATGTTTTGTGATAATTGTTTTGATTTGTGAATGATATGTTCCGAACAATATCGTTTGTTGCGCTAATAATATTTTATTCTCCACAAACTTAAGTTCTCTGTTTGTTTGTTTCCATCCCCTTCAATTTTTTAAGCACTGGGTAAGTTACTATAGTTCCTTTAATACTTTCAAACTCAGAAGTATAGTCGCACATAAGAAAAGTATTTAAATTTCATGGCTTTCATATTCATAGACAATTTTATGTTCGAAACTGTGAAGTATGGAATTCAAAAATGGTTTTAAAAAATAAAAAAACTACTAGGGTTACGAAATCGGAAGATCGATCAGAAAAGACAATTTTAGTGCCAATTGAATTTCTGCTTTCATAACTTTAATTAGAGCATGAGGTCATAACACTACATGTTGCATATATTTTAATTAATTTCAAAACAGTCATATAACTCAAACGAATTACAAAAGAAGACAAACTTTACAGAAAATTAAGTTTTTCACTTAGAACGCGGAGGTTGTACATGCCCTAAAATTTTAACTTCGAATGTGCTATTTCCTATGCACTGAATATTCCAGTACTCATTTTATTTTATTTCATATCAACTAACAAACTTAGACCAAAAACAGTTATGAAGATGCCCTTGTTATTACCAAACAACTGAAGCGTTCTTTCACATTGAAGTAGCTTCCTATATTCCCCCGATAGCCATTTTAGACCAAGGAATATCTTGGGTTTATTCTCCCATAAAACTTACATAAACTTGAAATCCATCAAGACTCTCCTTGGATTGAAGATTTCATAAAACTAGGCCTTAAGTTTAAACCTGACATCTTAAAAAACAATTACGATGGCACAAAATAATGAACTTTAGCGATGTTCGATCGATCAATGTTGTTAGTGGACGAATTGGAAATCAATCAAGCAAGACTTATTACAAGGAATGTAGGCAGGAAGGGAGTAACATATTCTGAGATCCAATAACACCTTTACATAGTTGATAAAAGTTGAAGATTTTGAATTGATCGATGCCACCACCACTCGCCCCTATATCTCACCCAATCAAAACCACAACCTATCGTCTGGCCATTTCGAGGTGAATCTTTCCCACCCTACCACCGCATTCTCGTCCTTGACCACTGTCCAATGGCCTTATCGTCCCCATTACAGTTTTGCCATCTCCAGCCATTTCAAACTAAAAATATATGTGTTCTTCAGACTTTTGCAACATAGGGCTGATTTTGGCTCCTTAGACGGAATACCAAATGCCTATAACCGAGGTATGGACGACTTTGCATCCCTCGAGGGAATGTCAAATGCCCTAACCGAGGCCTCAATAACGTCAGTTATCCATCCTAAACTCTGGTAATGAACTAATGTGTGCGATTGCATGTTTATTGTAAATTGTGTATATTATTTACAACGACCCCATGCTGATTATTTGTGAATTGGATTTTTTGGTGAATAATTAATGTGTGCAATTGTTGGTTTTGTTATGATCAATTGTGTTTGTTGATTATAAATTTCATGTGTTGAACTATTTTAATTGGTTCGATTGTTGTTTTTAATTTGAAAGATTGTTGGCTTATTGTTAATTAATTGTGTTTGTTAATTTAATGTGTATGTGTTAAACTATTTTAATATGTGCAAATGTATGGGTTTCATTAATTTTAAGCTGTACGAATGTGGTGTGTTTATTTATTGGTGGATTATTGTTGATGGTGGTGGTTTATTGTTAACTTGGCACGATTGTTGCTTAATTTATTGTGAATTGTAATTGGTTTGTTGTAAATTGTGGTGAATTTCTGTTGATTTAAAATGTGTTGATTTATTGTGTGGGACAAGGTTGAGGATGAAGATGCTGAATGTGAGACCGATGGATGATTCCCATGAATCCCGTGATGAGGCCGAGACGTCCCAACTGCTGAAGAAAGTTTTGAATCAGAATGCGGGATCCAGGGATACCTTCAACATATCCATCTTCATTCACCATGAGAACCAAGACAATTTCAACCTTCTCTCAGGCAAGGGATTCGAGGAGGTTCGGGTTTTAAAAGTGAAAAAGGCGGTGTCTGAGCACTTGGACTTCTTCATGGAGCAGTTCTGGACATCAGACATTTAAAATCTCACGTGACTTGACCTTCTAATGTATCATGCCGAGGTTGTGTGATTTTACTCAAACTTCAAACTACTCGAACATGATGACTATAAGACAAAATTTAACAAGAATGGGTCTGCCATTAGTTCATAGACCACCAATGACGTTATCAGATGCACAATTAAGAAGACAAAGTCCGAAGTTCGTCGCTTGTGTATATGGGATAGTTGGCCATGAGAGAGATACAACTCTAACTATATATACCATAACCCTCTAGTGGTGAAATACTTCCAGTATGACGAGGCTTTCATTGATTATCCCAAGATTACCAAGATCAATATCCTCACCTGAAGGAACGTATGATGTACGAGATGATTGTCAAAAACTTGATCTCGGCAGACCATCCTACATAATGCACCATCAAAGGCCTCATGCCATTCTTCCAAATCGCTGAGAAGGAGGGGATCGATCCTGGTTTCACAATCATCAATGAGATGACATGGTCGATGCAGGCAAGAAGAGCAGAAAGCTCCCATACGGAAACCTCATCACCAAAATACTCTAGTAACAAGATATCCCGATAGAAAGAACTACCAAGATTCTTTCGATGTACTACAACAAGTAGTACTTCGCAAAGAAGCATTGAGGGTAGTACAAAGGTCAGTGGGTCATCTGCAGGACTCCTGCACATGCGGAAACACAACCAACACTAGATAACTAATCCCCTACGGAATTGCGATGTATAACAATTATGTAATTTTGTGAGTTCAAATAAAATTAGATAATTTAATCACTCTTTTATGTTTCTAATATCTGCATTTGTGTTGTCGAGGAAAATGTGGGGTAGGATCCTAGATGAGGTGTTGGTAGTGAATGATGTGATTTTCGAGTTGTGGCGCGACATGGATAAGGCAATAACGCATTTGAAGATTTGTGATTCAAGATATTCTTCATACTCCACTGAAAGTCAGCAACAAGTACGTATGTCGCAAGTTGAAGATGGTGAAGATCAACCGTTCGAGAGGAGGAACTAAAATATCGAGGGGGGGGGGAGGTTGACCTGGACAATGACACTGCAACAATATCAGAAGATGAAACCGGTCGATATTTTGAAATTGAATAGATATTCTGGAATTAATGGATATGTGGGAATTTACTTATGTTGTTTTGTAACTAAATATTAACACGCCAACTTTTTTTTCAATCTTGTTAATCACTATATTGTGTTATAATTATTGCATTGGCTTCTATGATTTCTACTTATGTCGATGATATGTTGTTTGGTTGTTGTACATGAGAAGGTGTTGGAAAATGTTTGAATAAACCAATCCAATTTCTAGTTTATTGCGATTAGCAAAATGATCTTAATAAAATTTCTAGTTAACTATTGACATCGGCAACCTGTCTTTGTGTATTCGGATAGTACCAATTAGTATGAGATATGAAGACGATATCGGTTATACTATACATAACCAATATCAGAGAGGTGTCGACAAGCATTCAATAATACTTGATTGGGCTGATATTAACATATGTTTTGGGCTATATTTGAGCTGATATGTTGATCAGATTTTTGGAAACTCAAGTTTTGATGATATTTTATTGCAATTTAGAATTTTGGAATGAAATTGAAGAGTTGCTACAATTATAGGTTGGGATAACCATACTATACAATTTTCGGACACATGGAAACTACAATACAAATTTGGCGTGTGGCGATGTGCGTGAATCATGAATGCAGTTCACTGAAGAAGGAAAAAAGGAAAGTTTTTGCACAAGAAAGCTAGAAATAACAATGGAATATTTTGGTGCAGAGTTTTCATTTTGTTTTTCACCATCAATATATTTTCCACCATATTTTCTTTTATAATTTCGAAGATTAATTTGATTATGTCTTGTAGCTAAATTCCTCATTTTCGGTAAAGATCAAGCAAGTACTGGCGTTGATTCTCATGAGATTAATTAGCTTTTATAGTCTTGTGCATTGTGCAAGAGAAGAAAAATCGTGTCCCAAAATAAAAACATAGAATAAGGGATATATATTGTCTTCTCCTTATCTAAAAATAACATCCAAAATAAATGGAAATATCTTTTCCCAAAAATTAGGAGCCTTCAAGCAATCCAATTCCATTTCTAAATTAGACTTGGCAATCCAAAAATTATGATTGCATGCTTGCATCTGTTGTTCTTGGTTATATTGTTTATGATTGCTTTAATGTTATTGAGTAGTGACCAATATTTGATAGCATGTTAGTTAATATCATACAAATTGAACCAATCATATGTAATTATGATTGAAGTTCAATCAGTCGTAGGGAACAACATTCTTAATTTGACAATCTTGCGTCATAGTTTGTTGGTTATGAATTAGATCTTTCTCATTATTAATGTTGCTAGCATATTAAATCTATAAATGGTCTCTTAGGTTATATGTTAGTTAGAGAAATAATTGGTGAGGTGTCCTCCTGATTATCAACAAGGAAAGAAAAGATTGGTTGCTTGCAACTATAACAATTTTGTGTGCATGCATTTAAAACCATCTTTGCATCGAGGATCGAGATAGAAAGCCAGTATAGAATTGATGGAAACCAGAATTCTCTTATCATAGTTGAATCTTTGCAATCTTTAATAAATTTCCAATTGTATTTGCTCTTATTATTTTCATTTTTTATTCCTCATCATCAAATCATTTTTTTAGTTACAAAAAAGAAGGTTAAGAATTAAGAAAAATCTTGCCAATCTCTTAGGAAAATAAACTTCCTCGCTGCTATACTGGTAAGGATGATCATCCCGAGCACTGAATCGTGAATTTGGGATTTGTCTTGGAGCTCGAATCATTTTTGGTGTAAATCGATGCATCAATACTCAATATTTGAACGATGTCGGTTATGCCTGTCGATGAGCGACTGACCACCATAATTGAAATGACACAAACATCATTAATTTGGCTTTAGCCTTATATTCTTGATGTCGGCTACATATCAGTGCTAGTTTCGGTCAGTTAATAATACCACGCCGATATTGTAATACATGTCTCATGTTTCTCCATCATACATTGTCGACCAATGGTCGAGGTCGACGTGCTTTCTTTTTAATTGACGTGACACCAACATATTTTCAATGTCGACCATTTAGACTTTTTTACCTTGGTTAAATGAAAACGGACAGTTTTAAAATCAAGGTAAAAAATATTATTTACTTCAAACTTTTCAAAAACCGAGGTAAAAGAACTTTTAACCTTGATTTTTTGATTTTTTTTCTTTCAAAACATCGAGATAAAATAGGTGAAGTAAAAGAAATTTTATGAAATCTTCATAGAAAACAATTCACATAAATTCACAACTTGTTGTCATCTGCTCCTCATTGGATCTTTAAGGTCCAAGTAGAACAGAAAAAGTTAATTTTTAGCAGCGAACGACGACAGCACATTGCTAAATCCTCTTATTGCAGGATGCAGATTTGAAAATAATCATGAAGATAGGCTCATATGGAAACCGACAGTAAATGGAGACTTCTCAACATCATCAACTTACAAAATTTTCAGAACAAGGAGACCAGAGGTTGCTTCTCTTTCGCAGGTGTGGAACAAACATATTCCAAGGAAGTTTTCTATATTCATGTGGAGATTAATGAACTCTCTTCTACCTTTTGATGATATGCTTATTAAAAAGGGTTTCTCTTTTGCATCTAAATGTATTAATTGTGATAATTGTGACTCACTACAACATTATTTTAATGAATGCCAACACACTTTGGCAGTTTGGACCAATGTGCATGGAATAATAGGGATTAGGAATAGATCATTTCAATCCATATGGGACAGAATTTCCTTTTATCTAACCTTTCAGGGACTAACAAAAACACACAATAAAATAGTGTTGAGTTACTCTATCTCCACTTTTTGGAATCTGTGGAAAATGAAAAATAAGAGACTATATGAAGGCCAATCCTGGAGCACATTGTCTGTGGTTAAAGATATTAAAAATGATGTCAGACTGTCTATGATTGCTAAGCCTTTTAGTGCAGACCCTAGGGAGCAGAATTTTTGGGTTAACAGAGAAAATCTAATGTTCTTCAAAACAAAAAAGAAAACCAAACCTGAACTTGTTGCATGGAATAAGCCAACCGCAGATTTTAAAATTAATGTCGATGCTTCATGGTTGAAATCTAATTTACATGCAGGTCTAGGTTTAATTGTTAGGGACAGAGATGGTAGTTTCATAAATGCATATGTTGAATCCAAATTAGCAATTTCTCCTCTACATGCTGAACTGCTAGCAATTCACTTAGGTCTTAAACATGCAAGGAATCTACCCCATCACTCTGTGCAGATTGACACTGACTGCTATTCTGCAGTTAATTTCATATCTGCACCTAAAAAAGCACCTTGGCAGTTTTATTCCTTATGCTCCAACATTAATGACATTCTATTAACATCTTCAGCCAGCCTAACCTTCACAAAGAGAGAAGGAAACCTAGCAGCAGATTTTTTGGCTAAAGAAGCTCATAATCTTACTCCCACTCACCTCTCATGGCATAATCTGAAAAAGGAACTCAAAGGAATAATTCTTATGGACAAGAAATATATCCCTAGTGTCAGGATGAGGTTTACATGACAGATTTATCTTTTCATTAATTCATGCTGAAGTTTCATTTCCAGATTTATCTTTTCATGCTGAAGTTCATAAGTATTGAATCTTTGCTGATGTTGTGTATTTGCTATGGATTGTTGCTGGCAACCTCTTTTTGTTATGGATTCTGCTATGAATTTCATATCCTCTCCACGCTCTCCAATCTTGAATTCCATGCTCCTCATTTTTCTTTTTGCTGCTAGGTTATTGAATTCTGCTATGTTTTTCCTATTGCTGCTAGGTTATTGCAATTATACTACACTTCAGTTTACTGGACACCTTCAGTTTTTATTGCAAATGTACTA
>JAULKK010322376.1:0-11322 GCA_032355705.1 Rubia peregrina | reverse complement strand
ACCAACTCTCGAACAAAGTGATAATCGATGTCGATGTGCTTCGCCCGCTTGTGAGCAACTGGATTCTAAGCTAAGAAGATGGCGCTACTGTTGTCACATAACAACAGCGGAGGACCAGACAAAGGAACTCAAAGATCTCAGAGCAAATGAGTAAAGAAAACAACTTGTGAAACATTGTTGACAAGAGCACGATACTCAGAGTCAGTGCTAGAATGAAAAATCGTGGGCTGTTTCTTGGCACTCCAAGAAACAAGATTCCTACCAAGGAAAACAGCGTATCCATAAGTGGAATGATGAATCTTTAAACAACGAGCCCAATCAGCATCAGAGTACCCCAACACATCTGAAGAACTGGCAGATCGAAAGGTAAGGCCAAAATGTAGAGTTCCCTGAACATACCGCAAAATCCGAGTAACAGCAGCAAAATGGTCATCTCTAGGATCCTGAAGAAACTGGTTGATAGTGTTGACCGTGAAAGCCAACTCAGGATGGGTGATGGTCAAGTACTGAAGAACCCCAACTAGAGAACGATATAAAGTCGGATTCCGAAATGGTGGTCTGGTCGAACTGTGCAACTGAGAACCTGGTACAAATGGTGTAGAGACTAGTGCAGCATCAGACATCCCTGCACGAGTGAGAATATCCCGAGTAATTTTGCTTGTCCAAGAAGTAAACCTGATAAAGTAGGTGAAACTGCAAGGCCAAGAAAGTAGTGAAGAGCGTCGAGGTCCTTAATCGCAAACACATGATGCGTCTGATCAATGAATTGCCTAAGGAGAGTTGAATCATTCCATGTAAGAATGATGTCGTCCACATACACCAGTATATATAATAATGATAATCATCTCGAAAGAACGAACAGTTAGGTGTCGGCTGAGCTACATTGAAAACCAAGCTGAGTCAAATAAGTGTTGAAGCCTTGGAACCAAGCCCGAGGAGCCTGCTTAAGTCTATAAATGGCCTTTCGCAAGCGACAAACATAATCTGGATGAACAGAGTCCTTGTATCCAGCAGGTTGCTTCATATAAATCAGAGCATCGAGGACACCATTAAGAAATGCATTCTTAACATCTAGCTGATGAAGCGGCCAGGAGCGCATGGTATCAATAGACAGAACTGTCTGAAATGTGGAGACTTTGACCACAGGACTGAAAGTGTGATCAAAGTCAAAGCCCGGAATCTGTGAGAAACCATGTGCCACAATCCTAGCTTTATGATGCTCAATAGTGCCATCTGGTCAATACTTCATGTGATAAACCCACTTGGAGCTAACAATGTTGGCGTCTAAAGGTCGAGGCACTAAATCCGCTGGCCACGAAGATCTACCATCTCGCTATCAATGGCAGAAACCCAAGCCGGATCCTGAAGAGTGGTAGGATAATCAGTGGGCTCAGATTGAGCAAGTAGAGCAGCAGTAAGACCGTGAGCAACGATATCAGAATAATCTCTGCGCTGAATAGCTCCAGTCACCGATCTAGTAGCCATCTGATGAGTGCCGGACCGAGGTGGAGAGACCAAAGGAGCAGGCGCAACCGGCAAAGTGGCTGCTGGTGAAGGGGCTGTTGAGGTGGCCGGCGAACCGGGTGTGCTAGTCGGGGAACCAGGTGAGCTGGTCAATTTCGAGATAGGCGAAGCAGGATGCATCATTGCGGCCAACTGGATGGTCTGAATAGGCAGAGCAGACAGAAAATGGTGCCATAGTTGGTGAGAATGATAGCATCGATGAGCTAGTAGGGCTAGCAACCGAAGTGACAAGCCGAGCGGGAGGAGATGCCATAGTGGAAGAAGTAGGGATATCAATTACTGTATCAGTGGGTTAAAAAAAGTAGAGACATTCAGAGAGGATGGAGGTAGTGAAGTACAACCATCGGCACAAGGGAAGAAAGAGTCATCAAACCGAGCATGTCTGGTGACATATATCTTTCTAGACGTAAGATCCAAACATTGATATCCCTTGTACTGGGAGTCGTTCTCAATAAAGATACTAGGCAAACTACGAGGTGCAAGTTTGTGAGCTACTTATGGACGAAGATAAGGGTACACACAACAACCAAATGCATGGAAGTTCATGTATATAGGAACTCGACCATTGATAACTTCATTTGGTGATCATCCACCAAGGGCATAAGTGGGAAACCGATTTATAGTATAAGTAGCTGCAGCTGCAGCAAATGCGTGAGGCCAGTGAGAGAGAGGAACATGAGAGTGGTATCTCAGTAATGTAGCGATACTTGCGTTCAGCCCGACCGTTATGCTCAGGAGTATACGGACAAGATGGTGAATTGCCTTTGTCTGACAGTGCGAGCATAATCAAACATTAAACATTTACAAACCCAGTCCCCCCATCACTCTGAAACACCTTAATGGTGGAAGAGAACTGATTCTCCACAAAAACCTCAAAATGGCGATAGACATCCCAAAAATTAGATTTGTGGCGCAGTGGGTAAAATCACGAGAGTCGGGAATGATCATTGAGGAAAATAGCATAGTAGGAGAAACCATCAGCGGATAAAATAGGCGAGGTCCCCCCCATAAGTCATAGTGAACTAGAGCAGCTTGTTTATCATTTGTATAAAAGGATAAATGCTTCCCTTTAGCCTTTTTGCATACATCACAAAGGGTAGGTTTTGGCAAAATCGATGAGACAGATAAAGATCATGAAACTCACAAACTAGAAATAATGGAATGCGGTACATGACCAAGTCTAGCATGCCAGATTTCAATTGATGCACACGACTTATTTGATTCCACGGTAAATAACCGAGAAGATGAACCATAGTCTAAAACATAAAGCCCATTCTCACTATAACCGTGACCCAAAGTTGCATTAGTAATTTTATGCCGAATAATAAATGAGCGATCATCAAAGCAGACAACAACATTAAATCCCGAGTTAATTTGCAAATTGAAAGCAATTTTTAGTGATATCAGACACAATAAACACATCATAAAGAGACAAGGATTTGGAAATCTGAGAAACATCAACATGAGTAATAGGGAGTTGAGAACCATTACCAAAATATACGCTGGAAGAACCATGATAAGGTGTGCCATGATCAACAACATCAGGGGACGATGTCATGTGTTTTGTGGCGCCAGAATCAACAATCCACTTGGAGCCCCATTGCTTAAATTTTGAGATACCAGCAAAGTGAGACATAGTGTAAAATATGGATGCCAATATGCGCGCAATGTGCAAAGAAAATGAAGAGCAGGGCTGAGACAAGCTAGTGCGTGAATACACGCTCGCAAGTTTATGAAGTGCATGGACCCACGCGGAGGATGAGAAGCTGATGGGCTTTATCGCTCGTGTTAAACATATGAGGAGTGGTTGTCATTCACTGTGATACCAACGCTGCTGGAGATCTGATCGGCCACTTCTCACGAAGTTTGAGCAAATAGTGCTGTCAAAAATCTGGAGAAGACCCACCGTGAGGTCGCCGATGCTAGAGATGGCCCGCCGGAGATCAGAACTTGGCGGCCGATGATGGAGGTTTGAACAAATGAACAACGATCGAGAGGAGATTCATCTTCTCTGAACTAGAGGCTGCTGGAGAAGACCTTTGTCGCCCCTTAAACTGGAGGACGCTGAAAAATCACTGCCGCAGTCACAAAAAATTTGACGGAATTTTACCGGAAATTATCTAGAATAAAGTGGTGGTTTGGTCAGCTGGAAAAGAGAGAGGGGAAGGGTGGAAAACTGGGGAAAATTGGGTTTCGGCTGGTATCATAACTTACTCTGATTCCATGAAAGAGTGATTTCTCGTAATGAATATGATATTACTGAATAGAATAAATAGAGTACAAAAGGTAGACTAGGTCTAGTAGAACTCTAATCTAGTCATGAACCCAATCTATAATCAACTCAAATCAAATCTAATCATCATATTGACTTATTCTAACATATATTACCGTTGTAAATAACTATTTACCGTTGATAATATTCCCATTGTAAATGCTTAATTACAACGGGAAAATTGAGCCCGTTGTAAAACTATTTACAACCAAGCTTATAACAACCCCATACAACGGGGATGCAGCTTGTTGTAAAATCCGTTTTACAAATAATCTAAAGAGTTTTTTTCTATCTTTTCCCATTGGCTTTTCTGCAAATTTGGCTTTTTGTCTAATATTTTCCGTGCCGCATTGTTTTAAGTTATTATAATTTAATTGACATTACATTAGATCTAACGTCACACTTTTAAAATTTTAGGTAACACTTTTTAAAGGTTTTAGTAACACTTTGCAATTAGTTATTGTAGTAATTTTAATAAATATTGCAAGGAAAGTGTTACAGTAGATCTAATTTGTTTAGTGTGAAGCTAATCATACCCCTAGGAAGGCTTCTACATCCAAAGAACCTCCTGGTGACAATGACGACGACTTCAGTAAGGGGCTGTTTGATAAGGATAGATCAAGCTCATTCATTGAGGAAAACAAAGAAAATAATCCTCCAAATGTGAACAAAGAGACTCCAGAGCATGTGTTAAACATTCGTTCCATTGCATGATCGAAAAAGAGGCTTCAGAGTGAAGGGTGAAAGGGATAAGTAAAAGGAGACCGACGTATACAATGAAAAAGATATGAATGCAAAACTTAACAAAATATATATGTGTGTGCAAGTTCACAAAAAAACTGCCCTGAACCTTGTCATGGAGGCATTATTGGGAAGGGATCCAGGTGTAAAGAAAAGCATATCAACAACAAATTATAATCCTGCTACATGTGTAAATCAGAAAGCTAATTACTATCCACTGTTAACATCAAGTGTTCTGGAAAAAAAACAATATCCTTGCATATAAATACCAGTTCAGGCAGAAAACAAGTGTGACCAATTTTTAATCAAGGCGAACTTCAGTCATAGCCATCAGATGTGTCTCCAAAAAGTCTCTCTTTCTCCCATTCGTTTAATATCCGGGCTTCCATTCTTCGGACTTGCTAATATCCTTCTCTAATATCCACTCTTTTTCGTTTCGCTTCAATACTTTCTCTTTCATTCTTTGATTTCTATTCTTCAGTTCAATCTCATTGAATATTTTCTCGTGTAGCTCATAATCCTTCTTCTCTCTTTCTTTCTTCACCTCAAGGGCCACACGAGTCTATTCAAGTTGTTTTTTCTAAAGATGATTGAAGATTACCTAAAGTATCAGCCATCCCATTTTCTACGACCATCCTTATTTTCTAATCTTTGACAACTTTTCTTCTATGCATTGCTCGGATGAGCAATTCCATCATCATTTTGCATTTTAGCCTCAATACGATTTGGATCAGTATCAACAACCATAGGCACTGAATCATTAACCGGATTCGAATCAACTTGTGTTTCTTTGGTTGAGTGCTCATCGAGGATATTAATAACACACTTCACCTTCTTACATGCATCTGCCGTAGTTAGTTGTCGGGTACACCATTTCACATTTTCCCTACATTCTTCATGCTTGAATGGTGGATTGTTGGATGTTTCCTGATATATATGTAGTGCAACATCTCTTTTCTTCCCACACATATTAAAAGAAGACCACATAATTGTTATTGCAATCAACTAAAAAAGTGCAAAGAGTTGCAATGATTTATAATATTTCCACGTCTTCAAGTGTTTCTCCACTCATTTTATTCCTCTCCAAACGCTCATACATCCGTGAAATTTATTTATAGAGGTTTTTAATCTTCCCAGCAACATTCCAAGGTATTATAATCCCTAGCTTTATCAAACTCGTCCATATTTTCTCTCCAAACGTACAAAATACGACTCCATAATGTTTCAGATTTTTTACCAACTCCAGCATGTAGTCGAGCATTTGTAAGAGCAATCTCTTCATCAACAGTCCATTCTCAAATATTTGGTGGAATTGATTCAATAATTTGTGAGTTTATTTCTTTTCCGGGGCACTTGGGATGGGTGAGGAGGTACGAGAACATAAACCACATTCAGATTCTTAGCACACTAGGATAAGAAAAGTTGGCTACATTAAGATGGTGAGTTTGAGGAAAAATTTGGGAATTTAATGGACTGTCGGGAAAAAGTTGTGGATATTGAAGGTTTCTTGGCATAATGGGTTGATGAAATTGATCGAAATCCCCAATAGAGCTTGATTGAGTCTCAGAAGTTTGGCTATGGACTCCAAAGGAGTTTAAAGAACGAGAAGTATTAGGAGATTCATCGAAATTTGGTTGTGAGAATTGTTGACAATCTACAAAATCCATATATATTATAAATGATTCAAGTGACCTAACAAAAAGGCAATCCACTGCATAGATTAGTTCCACAGCAGTTATATAATTTCAACATGAAAATGAAAACGGAAACTAAAGACAGTTGCAGCGCCAGTAATGAAACTAAGCCAATACAATTGCAGATCCAAATATAATCAAAAGCAAATATTCATGCTAGAAATGCATTTCAAAATGTGAACCTGATTCTTTAGTTGATTTTGCATTTCTGAAATAGGAATCTATCTTTTCATGTCCAAATACAGTAAGAAGTTCATGCAATCTAAAGTTGAATGGTTATTTACACAAAAATACACACTAGTTCACAATGCACACACACACACAAAATACACAGTAAGGGTAGCATCATGATTTTGCAGATTGTCAACAAACTTTTATATTTGAATGCATAGAACAATATTCATAACTCATAAGCATGACCATCGGTGAGGTGTGGTTATTTGTGTGTAAGTGCAACTATAACCATAGAAATATAACCCCAGTTCTCATTAACCACAACAATCAGTAATTGCTAATATAACCATAGAAATTAAAATGCTGATATAACCCTAAAAATTAAAATTAAGTGCTGATATAACCATATAATTCTTATCTAGTTTGACGTGGAGAGGGTAAAATCGTCAATTTTTTTTAAAAAAATAATCAGGGGTATTTTGGTCATTTTGGGAATAGCCAACGCCGGATATGCAACTTTAGGTATATCTGTGAAATTCATCCATAAATTATGGTTAGTTTGACATTTTCTGATTTTGCTGGGTTATATTGGACGCTTTCATATAAAAGACAGGGTTAAAAGTGTGTTTTGTCCTAATTTTTTAAAAATGTTTTAATAAATAATTTCATTCCTTTAATTAATATTAATAATTTTAAAATTATTTGTTTGATTTTGAAAAAGTATTTAAAAATAGATTACTAGTATGAATTTTTTTATTAAGCTATGTGATATTTTCGAAAATATTGAAAGTTACCGGCTTCTGATTTTTAATTAAAAACTAAAATAAACAATGTTGAAAAATACTACTATGGCTTAGAGCATCCACCCTACACACGCATATATTAACCCATCCTCAAAAATAACACATTCACTCCACATCCAAACACACGCGCGCGTGTATCCTCTCTTTTGTCTGAATATCGAATTTCCCCAAATTTCTCTAAGCCCTAACCCTAGCCCTAGCATCAGCGGCGGCTAATCCGAAATCCTTAAAACGATGGCGGCGACGATGTCTGTTCCGATGAGGCTGAGGCTGAAGAGGGAAGTTCGTGAATTCATCGACCGGCGTTTGTCCGCCGGCGAGACAGCGGTGTTGGAAAGGCTCGGTCTTTGCTGCAACGCGACCCGATCCAAGGTCAACTTCGATGTTGACGATGCTGACGACGGTCTTCTGATGCAACTCCACCGGGAATTGCACGGTGGCACTGGCGTAAACCCTGCTCTTCGATCTGCAATAATGAGACTCCGGTTTGGCCCCACAATTTCGAAGGCCAAAGGTGTTACCTTTGAGACCAAGGGCAAAGAGATAGTGAAGAAACGGAGGCGGGAAGAGGAGGAAGAGGAAGAGCGGAGGGAGAAGAAGAAACGGAAAAACTGGGAGTGTGAACAGAGGAAGAGAAGGCCACTGGAAGAAATGAATAGGGCTATAGCTATTGAAATGAACCATGAACGGACTCCCGAGGAAGAGGAAACGATCAATCGACACAGAGAAAATGAAAGATTAGCCCTGAAAACGATGGAAGAGAAGGCTAAGGTTGATGCTGTTGATAACTACAAGGTTATGAAGGACTTCTACATGCTCTTGAGCAGTTGAACGCTGATATCTAGTATTCTTTTTTACTGAGTAGTATTTTTTTTCGTTGTAAATATTATAGTACAGTTTAGTGATCAGTTTGTTGATCTGTTGTTAGTCTACTGTAGATGGTTTTGACAATCTTAAGTGATTTTGACAATTGTTAGTGTTTATGATTTTGACATGAATGAAAATCTGCTTATTTTTTGGTAACATTTCCTATTCTTGACAAGTTATGAACAGTTGTTCCATTTTTGTTCATAACTTGGCCTGAATCTTTTATTTTATGTTGACTGCTTAAAGTTCCTCTGCATCTAGCTAGTGCTCGTTGGTTTAGTTGTTATTTTAGCACAGGTGGTTGCCGAACAAGCCCAAGGAGGAGAAGCTCATTCTGCCACGACTAGGAGCAGGTAGTTCTACATTTTATATAGTAGCTTTTGTTTACTGATTGTAGTGACTGCAAGTTGAGGCCATTTTCAGACTGCGTTGATGGAGCCGAGGCTTTTGCAAGAGGATAGGTATGCTGAACTTCCAGTATGTTCCCTGCTTTTGGTTCACTCTGGTTTAGGCTTATTTGTACAGTTACTTGTAATGTTATTTCTGTTTTCTTCTCCGATTCGAGCTTGTATATCTCAGAAATGTGTGGTGCATGAAAGCATAAACAATGTTGTTTTAGGAGTCGATGCATGCATCCTTGGAGGATTGGAAGAACAAGCAAGAGAAAGTTTATGCCAAGTGCCGGCTCATGGTGATGAACAATGTGGCTGTGATATGAAAATCTATAAGCATTGCTGCTGTCATGTTATGAAGATATACAGAGATCAAAATGTGCTGATTTCCACTCTTCGAATTGATTCCGTTCAGCTTTCAGCTCAACGCGATTGTAAATGCTCTGTACGCATTCCTCCCCCTTTCTTCAGCTAACTCCCTCCAATTTCAAGTCCAAGGTAATTACAATGTTTAATCTCCGGGTAACTAATGATATTTCCTGGTTGTGCTTTTTGGATCATCTTTTGCTTATGCCAATATATGAGATGTATTTCATTTTTCAATTGTAAGTTCTGTATATAGTTGAGTCTGATGGATCCTTCTTACGGATTAGGAGTATATTTTTACACCCGGTCATAGAATATAGTTGAATACTGTATGTTGATTGTGTGTATGGCTGCGGGTTGTTGATTCTAATAGATCTTAGATACTCTTAAGTAATTTTGATCATTTGTTAATTGTTTTTCAGTGAAATAATGTCAAAGGACTTGTAGGACTAGATTTGGTTCAAATCACGGAGAAATGTGAAGGCTTGTGAGTGTAGTTTTTTTAATCTTTTACTGTATCCGAATTAACATTGGCCCTTTTTTTATCAGTGCCGCTGGACTAAATGGTAGCTTTCTTTGAATATATGAGTCTAAGTAGTTACTTTGTAATGTTTTTACTGTATCCATCGAACTGAACTCTCGTAACTTTGATGATTTGGTGCTTCTATATGAGGTGTGTACACAAACTTGCACTAGATGTTGCTAAAGTTCCCAGTATTTGTGCTGTGTGTGAATATTTGTCACAATCACATGCTGAACTGATACACAATTCATGCACAGGTTGTGTGGTTACTCATTGTTACCCGCGACTTCAGTTTACTCATTTTATGACCTGATATTTAACATTAGTAGTATACCTAATCAATAAATGAACTACTCTTTTATTGCGCCTACACACTGTATATACCTGATATTTTGCTTGATTATCATATTGATTTTGTGCCGGATCTACTAACAGAATGCCATCATAGATGGTGATGAATAATGTGGCTTTGATATGAAAATCTATAAGCATTGTTGCTGTTATCCTGTATTCAGATTCATATACCCATTCAGATTTCTGCTGCTTCAGATTTGTACAAGCATGGTTTGAACTTTTTCTTTTTTGCTATAAGTAGGCAGGAAACTGTATTTCGGATCTCAGCCAGCAGTTAATGTTCCTACTTTTGGCCCGATGTTGTTTTCAAGGCAGTTCAGGTTCTTCTCCGGCAATGCTAGCACCTGATGCAGCAGAACGCTGAGTATCTGAAGTGAGCTAGAATTCTGGTTGCTGTGATCTGGAAAATTATGCATTGCAGCTACTGTTTCTCTCATGATTAAACATTGCTGCCTTCTCTCCTTGTTCTTCAAGTGAATCTCCGTTTTTTATGCACCCACCCATTCATCTTCCATTTGATGCTAAAATGTTTAACGAGTTTAAATATCAATGATGCAAGCACAATGTTCACATTTTGGCTCCATGATATCCATAGCATCATTATTGAGATACTTGCTGAAAAACTAGGGTTTTTTCAAAAAAAATAAGCAAGGGGTATTTTGTTCATTTTTGGAATGATCAACGCTAGATTTTTCATCGTTAATAAGTTAGGATTATTTTAACACTTTCAAATTTTACAGAAACCGTGTAGCACATGCTCTGATTGTCACTCCCGGCGCTAACGAAGATCACCGAAAAATCTTAATCCAAAAGACAATCCACAACATGCAACAAATTCAAAAACTGAAACTTCAATCCACAAATTCGTTGAAAAAATCAGCGTGTGTTGCTGTTGTCGCAGCGGTGTTGCCGTTCTTCTAGTGGCGGAGGAGGACAAAGTGGTGGAGTGGGATGAGGATGAGGAGGGAGGATGTGGCGAAAAGGATGAGAAGGGAGTCCTAGGAGGGGTGGTGGAGGCGAGGGAGGGTGGCGGAGAAAGGGGGAGGCAGAGAAAGAAGAAAGAAGCGAGCGGAGAGGATGAGGGAGCCCTAGGCGGGTGGTGAAGGCGAACAAAGAAGAAATAAAGAAGGGAGAAAAAAAGAAAGAAGAAGAATAAAGGGCATTTCCATCTTTTCATTATTTTTAATAAAAAACGTGTGTGGTAACCAAGTTGGGGGTTTTTGGTTTGGAAAGCACTACAACTAATTTAAACTACTAAATTAACCAGAAATTATAGAAATTAGTATAACTACGAACACACTAGCACGGAATATGTAATTAAGATGATAACGAGTCTTGGACGCAATTGGTTTACATTTCTAGTCATATTTTGATCATTGAACAATTATCCTATTTTTATGCTTTGATCCCATATTTTGGAAAACTTATCAACACCTTTCCGGTGAAGATATTTCTCGCCTCTCCTCGGTTATAGTTGGAGAGGGCGATCAGCGCCACACAATAACCCTTACCCTCGGGTCACCCTAGACGATCGACGTCATAGACTTCCCCGAGAATAGCAATAAACATGGAGAACCAATACAACTAACACAATATCCTACAAGCGAGAAAT
>JAULKK010322358.1:0-11322 GCA_032355705.1 Rubia peregrina | reverse complement strand
TTATCAGTTCATATAACGATAGATTTGATTTCCGAAGATTACAAGTTTCTGCACATTTATGTTGTTTGATGTATTTCAGGAGGTCCATCTTCTCACAGCGACCGTAATTCAAAGAGACGAAAGACTTATGCTGAGATGCCTATCGAGAAAAAAACTAATTTCCTCAAACGAAAAAGAGAACAAGCTGCGCTGAGACGTTCATCTCAAATAGGTAGTCAACAGTGTCTGGCAGGTTTGTTAGTGCAATTTAAGCCTTTTAAATTTTCCCCTTCTCTATAATCAGCAACTTATATTTGATGCTTTAAAATCATACAAAGCAGCTCCAAAGAAGGAAAAAAATAACATATATGTTTGCTAACTTTTCAGTTAATGCTGACCATGGTGGCGATACACAGACTTTGACATCATCATTTTCTCATGATGACCTTTTAATTATTGAATCATTCGGTTTAGTCAGCAACAGATTAAAAATCTGCGAGCTCGCTCTAAAGGTCAGTTTTTATTTAACTATTGCGTTCCTTTTAACTTAACTTGATATACTGTTTTTATTACTCTCATGTGTTCAAGTATTGATTTAAGTAATTACTTTGCCAAATCCTTCGGCCTTCCTGCTAACCGGCCCGTGCTTGCACCAACATGTCCTCTCAACTAAGGGACTTGTATCCAGGAATTACTTGATCATACTAATGTTATGTTATGCTTGTTTAAATTATATCATAATTTAAATTTATATGATGTTGACTAACATTTGATATTATTTGATGAGCAAAACCCTTCTACTCATTATATATGTGGAATATGGACAGGTATTATATTTGTTATCTGGACAGGTCAAATGAAAGTAAATTCAGTTTCCCCATGTTCTCATTTTCGAAAGTCAATACTTTCTTGTTTCACTTCCTACATCATTAAGAAACTAGGTAGCTGAACATATATATTAAATTATTACTGGGAGTAAAGATAATAAGTTCAATTTCCTTTATTTTTACTATTATTATTTGATATCTGACTTTCTATTTTTTTCCCTTAAGTGTTATTCTATTTTTGAAGCATCCTTTTTCTCACAGCCTATATAAGTTGCATGGTTATTCTTCTTGTCTTTTTTCTTAATTTTCAGAAAGTGCTTATAATGTTGGTTTGACTGTTTCAGAGATCCAGCATGTTACTTCTTCGTGTCCGGTCATGACCAAGCCTATAGAGGCATCCTCTATTCATGGTGATTTGCTTATTCGGCATGATTCTCATCAACAGCAATGTGGTTATTCTGAACCAACATTGCCTCAACTTAATGTTGCAGGTTTGCCTCACTCTCCTAAATGTAATTAATATTTTCTTCCATAATTATCTTCGCTGTTGTTGATTTCACTGTTAAGAGTAACCGTTCTTTCCCAGTACATCTTGAGGGAAAAAAATATACATGTAGCGATGAGGATGGTGGCTGTAATTCTGAATTTCAGAAAAATGAGTTTACTGTAATGATCTTTTCTATTACTGTTTTTCCGCATTTGAGTCACATTAAATGTTTGCCGTGTTTCACTCCCACTATTATGTCGTAGAAATCGTCAAGCCTAATGTGCTTGCTGTCCTATTGCGAGTTAAACCTTCTTGTTAATGTTTTGGTTTATTTTTCTACAGCTTCATATGCTGAACAAACTTGTTAATTAAAATAATTATGACTATGGATCTGATTTATATATAATAAATGCCTTCTTTATCATTTCATTTCCATCTTTCTTAAAGTCTGTGCTCAAATTTGGGAATTCCTTTGCCCAGCATACATCTGGTTATATTAGCTAATTTATGTTTCGAGAAGAAATTGTATTCCATGACCATCTAGGCATGGACATTAACAATTAAATTCTTCAATTAGTTAATTGTCATCTGTTACATTTTAGTCGTACTTTCTGCTTCAATAAATAGTTTTTCCCACCGGCTGTAAATTTATATGTGGTATAGTCCTTGGTTTTCCCTTCTTATTTTCCATGTGTTACTGCCTATTCTATTAGGAAGTCACAAACTATTAAGTGCTTTTCCACTTGATTCTTTCTTATGATCTCTCATGTATTGTTGCGTATTTTATTAGGAAATAGAGTTGCATCCTCTCGAGTGAAAAAAATAACTATTTTGCGGTCAGTGAGTCAGCCAGATTGCTCCCTGAGGTTAGCCCTTGTCTGCACTGTGGTGCTAAACGTTTTTATGCTGAACCTCAGAATTTTTGTTGTGCTTCTGGTGAAGTTTCTTTGGTATCTATATCTATGACGCCCTATATTCATGAGTTATTGGTTGGGAAGGATGAAAAATCTGTTCATTTTAAGAGGTATATCAGAACGTATAATAATAACTTCGCCTTTACAAGCTTCGGTGCGCACTATGATACTTCTCTCACTGCCAATGTTAGTGGTGTCTACACTTTTAAAGTTCATGGCCAAATATATCATTTCCTACAGCCTTTAAAATGCACCGCTCAATACAGTCCTTCTGGCGTCCAGCTCTATTTTTTTGATACTGATCATGAGTTAGAAGTTCGCTGTGCATCATATCTTGCCTTTGAAGTAGAAATAGTTAAGTTGCTGATGAAAGAATTAGCTCCAAATCCATATTGTCAAGTTTTTAAATCCTTAAGAAACATTCCTTGCTTGAGATCAACAGATTTTGTCCTAAATGGAAACCCAAAACTTGATCAACGTGTGTATAACCTTCCATCGGCATCTCAAGTCGCTGCTGTATATGTTGAACTTCCAAATCCACAGACCGACCGTACTATACCCATACAAGTTTATGATTCTCTGAATAAGGGATATGCCATTAAACATTACTACGGATGCTATGATCCATTGCAGTACCCTATATTATTTCCGAGAGGTCAGAGTGGGTGGAACATAAATATTAAGAGATTGCGGAGGAGGAATAAGGTGCGGGACGATGATCAAACCACCACATTTACCTTTCAGTCTCCTCAGGCAGTAATTTCAGCTGAAGATACAGGTCTGAATGAACTCTCTTTTACTTTAGAGTGCATGATGAATTCAGTTTCTTCTTCCTTTAAATTATTTAGGCTGGTATTAACTTTTACGGATCCATTTATATTTCTGTAGTTGTACAAAATGAAAAGAGGAATAGCGACACTATCACTGCTCGGGAATACTACTGCTATAAACTTCAGATGCGAGAGGAAGACCTCTCCATGTTGTTGCATACAGGTAGATTATTTCAGCAGTATGTAGTTGATATGTACATCAAGATTGAGACCAGTAGGCTAGAGTTTCTCAGGCATAAGCAATCAGATACTCGAACTGAAATGTTGCGGGGCATTGTTGATGGTTTGGGGGATGGTTTGGATGTGGGTTCTACACTGGGTCGTCGTGTAGTTTTGCCGGTTACATTTATTGGTGGGCCTCAGGATATGAAACGTAGGTACCTTGATGCTATGGCTATAGTTCAAAAATTGGGGAAACCAGATATATTTTTAACAATGACCTGTAACCCCAATTGGGCTGAAATACAGTCCAACTTCCTATATGGTGAGGTAGCAAATGATCGACCTGATTTACTAGCCCGCGTATTCAGAGCCAAAGTTGAGCAGTTGAAAGTTGACCTCATAAAGAAAAAGCTTTTTGGGCCAATAGAATCAATTATTTATGTTATAGAGTATCAAAAAAGAGGCTTGCCACATTGCCATATGCTGCTCATTCTAAAATCTGGCTCAAAGCCTCTAGGACCTGAGGCATATGATAGAATAGTATGTGCTGAATTACCAGATCCTGAATTGGAGCCACATTTGTATGGAGTAGTCTCTAAGCACATGATTCATGGTCCTTGCGGAGTTTATAATCCTAAAAGCCCATGCATGAAAAATGGAAGATGCAAGTATGGTTATCCGAAAGAATATAGAAATTCTACTTGTCATGCTGAAGATGGCTACCCTCTCTACCGTCGGAGAAATGATGGTCGTACCATTCGGATTAGAAACTTAGAGGTCGGAAACCAATGGGTAGTTGGGTACAATAAATATTTGTCATCAACTTACGATTGTCATTTAAACGTAGAGATATGCTCAAGCATACGGTTGATACGTTATGTCCACAAATATTTATTCAAGGGCCCTGATAAGGTTTCAGTTGCCATAGCCACGGGTGGAGATTCCCAGGATGTAGATGAGATTAAGCAATTCCAAGAAGGTAGATGGATAGGCCCTTCAGAAGCAGCGTGGCGTATTTATGGTTTTAAACTGAATTATATGAACCCATCAGTTTACACACTTCAAGTTCATCTTGATGGCCACCAACTCCTGACCTTTGATAAGAATGCTCGGTTGGAATCATTGGCAGATAATTCTTTCTTAGCAAGGACAACATTGACAGAATTTTTTAATACCAATAAATATGATAGAGCAGCAAAAAAACTCAGATTGCTTTACAAGGAATTCCCAGAATTTTATGTTTGGTGCTCTACATCAAGATCGTGGTTTATAAGGAAGAAAAGAGATGTTATTGGCAGATTGGTATCGGTGAGTCCGAGAGAAGGAGAAAGATATTTTATGCGATTGCTACTTTGTCATGTCAGGGCTCCAACCTCTTTCAAAGACTTGTATACTGTTGATGGGCACAAACATAGTAATTACAGAGAAGCTGCAATCGCCCTAGGCTTGCTTAGCTCTGATAATTATATCGAAGAAGCTCTTGATGAAGCATGTGGGTTTCAAATGCCGGCATCCCTGCGATCATTATTTGCTATACTTCTTGTTTTTTGCTCTCCAAATGAACCTAAAAGACTATGGAGGAAATATAGATATGAACTTTGTACTGATTTGAAATATGCTGCAAGATTCAAGGAGTATGATGACAAAATTATTGAGATGAGAGTTCTACAAACTATCAATGGATATTTAGCTGACATGGGGAAAGACTTGAGGGATTTTGATCTAATGGTGGAGCCTTCAATGGATATGCCGGATGATTTTTCCACTAAAGAGTATATATCTGAGAGAAACATAAGAGTATCTGAGGGAGATTTGCTACTGAAGTCTCAATTGAACACCGAACAAAAATTGGCCTATGAATCTATTATTGACAGTGTTTCATCACAAAATGGAGATTCTTTTTTTATTGATGGCCCAGGGGGCACCGGTAAAACATTCCTGTACCGAGCCTTATTAGCAACTGTCAGATCTCAGGGTTTCATAGCCCTTGCTGTGGCCACTTCCGGTGTAGCAGCCTCTATTTTGCATGGTGGTAGGACAGCTCATTCACGTTTCAAACTCCCATTAAATGTAGATGACAGCCATGTTTGTTCAATCAGTAAACAAAGTGGATTGGCTAAGTTGATAACTGAGGCGAAGCTGATTATATGGGATGAAGCTACAATGGCGAGGCGAGAATCTTTAGAGGCTCTTAATTTGTTGTTACAAGATTTGATGGATTCAACAGCAATTTTTGGTGGCAAGGTGGTTGTACTTGGTAGTGATTTCAGGCAGACCTTGCCTGTCATTCCATTGGCTTCAAGGGGAGAAACTGTTCAATCCTCTGTTCTTTATTCGAGCGTTTGGCCCCAGTTGAAGAAATTAAAACTGCAAGTAAATATGCGCGCAGTTGATGATCCAGTTTTCGCTGAATATTTGCTAAGCATCGGAGAAGGAAGAGAACCCGTAAATGAGCTAGAGGAAGTTTCTCTACCAAGCAACATTGTCATTCCTTACATTGGAAGGGATGCATCTTTAAATAGGTAAGTTGTATAATAAATTGTCCATTTATTTTGTCCTGCAAAATTTCCTGATCCTTTAAAATTTTCTCAGTCTTATAGGTTGCGTCTTCTTGAACGTCCAACATTATTTTTTTGATCCTCTGGCTATGGTGGGCAGATGCATATTGGCAACCACCAATGATTCTGTCGATAGAATAAATCAGTATCTTATTAAGATCTTCCCTGGACCTGAAACTATTTATACTAGCACATACTGTACCCTTACAGAGAAATATCAAAGTGACTATGAAGATTTTTTGAATAGCTTAAATCCAAAAGGCCTCCCACCACACAAGCTATTTCTTAAACAAAACTGCCCTATTATGCTTATTCGGAATCTGAATCAAAGTGAGGGTTTATGTAATGGGACACGTTTGGTCTGTCGAGAATTATGCCATGCGACGATTAAAGCTGAGATTGCTTTTGGTCCTCATAAAGGGAAAGAGGTTGTTATTCCTAGAATTCCTTTAATATACGATTCTGGAGGTAAAACGGTTGTTCCTTTCAAGAGATTTCAATTTCCAGTTCGCTTATGTTTTGCTATGACAATTAACAAATCCCAAGGTCAAACGCTGGATTTTGTTGGTCTGTACCTAGAACAACCTGTTTTTTCACATGGCCAGTTTTACGTTGCTCTCTCACGGGCCAAAACTTCTTACTCTCTCAGAGTCTTGCTCGCACCGCCTACATTTGATGAGGATAAAGCTGACCTAAGGACTAAAAATGTCGTTTTTCATGAAATCTTTGAGTTTGGAAGTGCTGAATAGCTGTTTCTTTTTTGCTACAGTATGATGCAGTATAGTATTAGCTTGTGTTGGGGACAAAAAAAACTTAACGCTGTATTGGTTTTATATGACATCTATAATGGCCTTTCCATCTTATTTTAGTGGTCCATTACGTGTTATCTGCACCCTTCATCTGTGTAAATTTCTTATATTCACAATGGTTTCCTATTTTATTAATATGGACTTATATATATGTAGACATAACTAATACTCCTATTTGTTTTGACCAGTTTCCTATAATTTATATATGTATACATAAGTAACAGTCTGCTTTGATTTGAACTGCTTGCTAAAGTTCACTGTTAATGCTAATATCGACCATCAAATTAATAGATTTTGCATAAGAACCAAATCGGTGTTCTTTGCTCTATTATCAGTTTGACCTGACTTGAATTTATCACAGATTTAAAAGTCTTCATAGAATCAGCAAATTAGTTGATAGTAGTGCCTTTTTATCACTACACTGCATATTTATGATCGACATGATGCTGCATGAGGGAGGAATCCTATGGTAGGACAGTTTTAAGTGAAGATTAAACTCATATTTTTCGCTGCTACAAAAATGGCAATATTGGATAAAAAGATTGAGGATGCCATTGTAGAAACTTATAAGAAGCTTTGAGGAAATGCAATTTCTGCTTTACTGATCATTACACTATTGTCATTGTTTGTGTCTGCTAATTGTCTATGTAACTTGTTAATAATATTTTCACTGTCGATTTTTATAGCTTTATAATGAGTTACTGAGATTATGTTCTGTTGCTCATCGAGCAACCCCTTCAAAAATATTCTCCCCCGCTACTTTTTAGTCCACTTAATATTACATTATGCTTAGTTAAGAATGGTAATCCTGCTACATTTCAGTCCACTTAGTATTACATTATGCTTAGTTAAGAATGGTAATCTGTTAGGACACAAATGATTAAAATTCACAGAAAACAGGTAGTTTTAAAGAAGGTCTGCATTTTGTAATACCTGAAGATTGAAAGCTGCATATTGGGTAAAAAAGTACTCTTTCAGAAGAACTAAGTTGATATATCTATGACTTGTAACTATTGAGTTACAATGTTGCAAGTAAAACTTGTACATTTTGGGTATAAATGAAGACAAATTTCAACCAAATTCCTTTTCACTAATCCCACAATAGAGATATACAATAAAATGAGACATTTAATCTTTACTGCTATAATATGTTAGGTTCGTCTGTAACTGTAAAGGGACCAGTTTGTTTTCTTTTACTGCTTCCATATTGATTTATATGAATTGCTAATCTCATCTCATTAAGTTAGATTTTTTTACATATTATTTGTTCATTGCTCATTGGGGACAAAATATGTTTTTTTCCCACATTTATATTCTCATCATTATCAACAACTTCATCCTCCACTCATTTGTAAAACATTTAAAAGGAAAAACATATTTCCTGATTTTCAGCCTCAATACCCTAAAGCTCCACACGTTTCTATAATTTAAAAAATTAAACTTTTTAATCCCTATCATGTTCCCAGTTTTACAAACACTTCAACAAAAATGATTCTGCATCATTTCTTTTCATATTCAAAGTTTATGTAATGAACTCAATGTACATCAATGCAATTTTCTAAAATTGACTTATATATACAAACTTCAAGGTGCAGATTTGATGCATATAACCTGTACTCGAATTTAAAATGTAATCATGCCTTAATGATGTATCTTCATTATAAAAGCATTATATTAACTGTTGCTTTCTTTTTCAAAAATATCCCTCAAAATTATCTATTAATTTTTTAAGTTCCGATTCCCTTCGGTCGGATTTAAACGTCTTAATATATGTTAACTCTAATATAACAATTTTTTGCCAATTTCTCTGCAGTTGTCAGTAAAATCAAATGTCCATTACTCTGCCAGTTTTAATGTTGAACAGACAAGTTGTCTTCTGGAATATAAATCCATTGTTCCCTTTTTGGAATCTTGTAACTTAATTTGCAAAAGGATGAACGAACTCATAATAGCCACACTACCTCGTATGAATCTGACCTCTGATTCATTTACTTTCTTATTCTCATCAACTTCTTCTTTTATTATCACATATGTTTTATTCTCCTTCAATTTTTGTCCCAGTGTAACTTGTAGTCCACAAGATCTTTGAAAATTTGTGTGACTAATTTATTAACCTTTCCTCCTCCTTCTTCCCAAAGTTGTGCTGCTGCATTTCAGGAACGATAATCATATGAATGTTTGCGTTCTTTATCAAGGCTTGGTTATAATGACAGCCAAGTTTTCCTTGCAATAATGTTTCTGTTGTTTCTGCACGTGATGTTTTCTAAGTTTGTTTAAAGGATCCATTTTATTTACACTGATCAAATTAGCGTAACCATTATGGAACTGGGAGTGAGACATTTTCAAAATTAGAGACTTTGTGCTTTCATTCAACTGCTCGGCAGGTGCTGTACACGGAGTTTTCGGTCAGTGAATGCCAATAACTGTCTAGCTACTCTGCCATGACAACTGAATCTTTAGAGATACATAATTGTTGTATGTGTTGATCAGTTTACTAAAAATAGTCTAATGGATGCCTATATATTTGACATAACACATTTTCTCTCAAGAATGTCTGTTTAATCGTTTGATCATCACATTCAGTCAGTAGTATTTCACATTCATTACTTTTACTGTATCCTCTACTTAAAAATCCTTGCGCATCTGTAATTACTCCAAACATGCCACTTTTTCCTCAATTGGATTACAAAGATATGCAAAATCAGCTTAACTGCATATAGAAATATTAGCTTACTTCAATGGGATAAACCTTTTCATTACCAGATTATACACTCTTTTCGTCCTTGGGTTTTCTCAAGTGCCTGCTTATTATTTTTTATGTACTCTCCTTAAATTTTTTAAAAACCTTTTCATCATGTTTTCCATTCATTTATATTACAAATTCCATCTATATTCGCAAAAAATTCCACCCTTTTGCTGTTAGATAATGCTACATTTACACTACAAACTTTCTGACCACAAACTGTATGCTCAAATATGTATGACCTGGAAATTAAGTTAATATTGCCAAACTTTGGTTGTGGATCTCTTGACAATACTTTAGGTGGAAAAATCTCTGATCTTGAACAAACATCTGGCTACACATATTCCGCATTTCTTTCTAAATCATACATTTATATTCCATCCATCAGCTTATTTATAATCAATAACTGATGTTATTTATTGCTGCCATACTTAACTTAAACATAATATATTACCCCTGAAAAACTTTTATATGAGTAGCACAGACAATAATGCTTCAGTTTTTTAGACAGCAACACATGAAATATATACATAGAGACTTATATAACCAAATAGCATATTTTATTTTACATAGTCCATTAATATGTTGCATATATTACATATCCCCTACTAATACCTAAACGACAAGCTATATAATACATAAGCAAATCTCAAGGAAATACAAATACTGCTTAGTCATATTAGGAAATCTAATCACCCTCATCATAACACAAGATAAGCCCTTCTTAACAACATTATGTACATATTTATATAATTATGGAGATGTCAGAGACTAATTACTTATTACACTTACCATTGCTGCTCTTACATGATAATGGTACAGTCAATATCACCAAAATAAACAAGCTTTGATTAACCAGTTTTTTCCAAGCCTCCTTCTACTGATTCGTGGGATTATTTCAGAAAGCGAGAAATACAGTCATGCTAGCTGCATCGCTTCCGATTGGCTGGTTCTTCTGGAAAGTAAACATAAATTTCTTATGGAACTAGCTCGGCCTCTGCTTGCAAATTATGTCCCAATGTCCTAGCAGCTGCACCATAGGTACTTTCAAGTTACCTCTTTTAAATTCATTGTACCGATAGATGTTCATTTAAAACGTTTTATCCCTACAGTTCAAGGTAACTTTTTTTGTCAATCAGAAAGGCAGACTCTGCCAAATTTGCAGGCAAAACCTGCAATTCAAAATGATTTAGTAATTTAACCAGCTTGTCTTTATAAACAATTACTAAAAAAACCTAACAGACAGCATACCAATCTGTTCCCATTAATTTTTTCTTTGGTCAGTGTTATGGTGAAGCAGCTACGGTCATCAGTCTCTTTTTTTCTTTCTCTTCCAAATGAGCTAAACATGTAGAAAAAAAGTTCAAAACTTGAACTTATAAACATGGTAAATATTATAGACAAACTTACCATTTTCTTTAACAAAAGTTGATTGTTGTGCCTTATGAATGATTTCTTTATAGATGGAAGAACCATCAAATTGCACATCCTTAATGATTTTCCCTACAAAAACATCCTTTTTTCATCACCTAATCTAATAAAGGAAAATAAATATAATAGGATAAAAGCATTTTACTTACTCTGCTTATTGGATCCATCAACACCACTGTAAACATTAGAATAACCTGTAAATCAACTTCATCGAATGACTTTAAATGTACTAAACATATGGCCATAAAATCAACCCATAACATCAACTCCTACTAAATAACTTTATGAAAAATATCACCCACTGGATATATTTCGTCTTCAGATCCTGCAAGGATAACCCAAAATATGATAAATGCTTATTAACTAGGCAGAGGATATAAACTTTTTAGACATAGCTGCCATAAACTCACCAAAAGTATAGGATATATTAAAGAGATGCTGATAACCATTTCTTGAGAAGAACGACACTTCAAACTCTGCATCACCTTCATACTCAAACAAATCATATTCTACTATATCTAAGACATGATTATCATAAAATTGTTCCCATGAACCACCAGTAAACTTCAACCCTTCATCACC
>JAULKK010322347.1:0-11323 GCA_032355705.1 Rubia peregrina | reverse complement strand
TAATTTATTGAATGGTTGAGATTTAATACATATGATAATAAATAAAAGATTACTGAAGTTGAAAACTCGCGGATCTTCATGGGTTAAAATTGGGTTAGTAGGACCAAATCGGGTCCTTCATCCGCTTCCATTTCTCCTTGTCAATTTCTGTATGTTGACGAATGTCTGACATCTTCCTCAATTCCTCTACGTTACTCTCGCTGTTCAGTTACCAAATGTAAATTTCTGGGCCAGATCCACCTTCCGCTTCGACAGTCACACATGACACCCCTTTAATGCAGGTCAATGACCATGGTGGCGGTGGCGATACACTTGGTGCTTCAATGTTAATCATCATCAGCAATATCTCAATCATATGACTGGGTTTCATAACTTCTTATCGAACTCGGACTTTGAAGTTGACAATCCGGTCTCTATGACTAGAACTCAAGAGATGTGTAGTGAGTTCATGAGTCTGTATTGAGCCAAGTTTGAATATAGTTTATGTGCAATTAGTATATGCTCGTCCAATTAATCAGGTCCTAGAAAATTAGAATCCCTTCTTTCTACGAAACATTTATGGAAGAAAAAAAGATGAAATTCTTGAAACTACTAAATTTAGTTGGGTTTTCTTAGCTTAGTCTGTTATCGTTCTTGAAGTGATATTACTTTGTTCTTCTTTAAGGGGTGCTATTTTGTGATTATTAAGTTTTTTATGGCAACCTGGGAATTGTATGTATTGAAGCCTGTTAGTAAGTTTTATCCGAATTTAATTATATGCGATTCTTATGGTACACTTACAGAGTTTCTGTGGGAAGGAACATCCTGTGATTGTTCTAATTTTTAAGTTTGATTACTGTTGATAGTTTCTTGGTTTTGGTTTGCATAAGAAGCTTTTCCATATGAATGATTGATTGAATATTTGATTGTAGATGCATCCAGATTTCGTCTTCTCATTTATATGTTGTAGAACACTACATGAAAAGGAGAAGGGGAGGAAAAGAATAGCTTACAAGGCTGCAGTTCTTCTTGATGGTCTTCATTTGCAGTTTTGCATACCGAACTATATTTCTTAATCACGATATTTATTCAACATTTTATGTTGCTATTAGGTGTGGTTAGAAAAGCGATACATCGGGTCGCAACACACGCGGAATGGTTCAATATAGCAGGGAGAAATGTCAAGATAGAACTCATTAAAAGCGTGATTGTTTCTCAGGTATGCAATATATCATTTAGAAGTGACAGAACATTGAAGTGACTTGAAAGGGGTGTGTTATATCAACTTGCAGTGGGAATTTCATAAATTCAGGCTGATTGAAATTGCTGTTTGATTCAGTTGGGAATTCTTGAACTTCTTGGAACAGAGTCAGTGATATCATCTGCTGAAAATGTGCCGACCAGTGGAAGAGGATGTGGTAAAGAATGAGGAGGAATAATCCAATACCGGGCCCCTGTCTATTTTGATGATGATTGTGATAAACAACACTCATGTGCTAATTAACTAACGGAACAAGAAGAAACTTCTTTGGCGGGTTAGGGCCTTTGAGAGGCACTGCAATATGGCTCTTGAAAATGTTAGGAAGATATGGTCCGAGGTACCTAAGACTGGTAAAGGCAAGAAGAAATCTATGGAAATCAACCAGGATAGGTTTACTGGTAAAATGTTCCTCCGTGGGGATTCTGTTATCATTGCTCTTTAGAAACATTCTCAAAATGGCTTTGATGGGTTATTGAAATTGCATTGTTAGGGTCCATAGCCCTGGTGTGTGATTGTGTTAGCATAAAATGCAATCTATAGGTGCTTATTGTATAACTTGTATGTGCTACGAAAAACAATTTGGTTCTTCGAGTTCAACTCGTAGGTGTTTAAACTATTGATTGTAAGTGCTTCAAATGTAATCTATAGATGCTTCTTTTATAACTTGTATGTGCTACGAAAACAATTTGGCTCTTAGAGTACAATTCATAGGTGCTTAAACAATTTCTTGTAAGTGTTTATTTTATAACGTGTACGTGGTGCGAAAATAACTTGTTGCTTAGAGTACAACTCGTAAGAGATTAAATCATTGCTTGTAAGTGTTTCAAATGTAATCTTTGGGTGCTTCTTTTATAACTTGCACGTGCTACAAAAAAATCTCGGGACTTAGGATACAACTCGGAGGTGCAAACCACTGCTTTTAAGTGCTTCAACCTGTAGGTGATTCTGTTATTACTAATGTGTGTAACGAAAATAAATTGGTGCTTAGATTACAACTCGTAGGTGGGTAAAACATTGCTTGGAAGTGCTTTAAATGTAATTTATTGGTGTTTCTTTTATAAGTTGATTGTACAACAAAAACAACTCGGAGCTTAAAGTGCAACTCCTAGATACTTCAACCTGTGCTTGGAAGTGTTTCAAATGTAACACATGTGTACTTATTTTATAAATTGTAACAAAACACACTGCAAACAATTGTCTCGCAAATTTGGGGGAAAATCAATTTATGTACATGTATAGACATAAAAATGAAAAACTGGAGAATCTAAACAATACTATTATTTTAAATTTGTAATCTTCAAAACAAATAATATAAATCATTCATTCATAGGCGAAGTAATAATTACAGGGGGGATCACGTGAGCCTTGTACATACAAGGCATATGCCAATCGCTTGCTAGAATATTAAAATCCATGTTAATGTCATCTACTACAAGTTGATTAATGGCTCACATTTTATTGATCAATGGTTCAAAACTTAGATCATTCTTCACCTTTTACTTTGTTCTCCTTCTTCATTTTATCTTCTACCATTTTATAAGTGGTCTTCCTTCAACCATTCTTGTGAATAGCCTTCTTCAATATTCTATCATCCATTCGAATGGCATTCTTCATGATAGTCTCCGAATATGTGCACAAAACATATATAAACCGACAAAATCATAAAGGTAAAACATGTTAGACATCACATGCTTACAAACTAGTGAAATGAGGGCAAATAACCACACGAGGTGATCTAAACCCCTATATTGTTAAAATACATATTAATCTAACTAACCACCAACAAAATAAGCTTAAAAGGGATGTTAATTGTACTAAGAAAACATCAAAATCACATCTCATTAGGTTTTGGACAGAATTCACAAGCGTGGGAATGAGGGATTAAATGCGGTTCTATCAAACAAGAGAAGGTGCTTTGTAGGTGTCTTCCCTGATAATGCCTTTGATCCTCTGCGATCGAAGACAGTTCTTAGAACCGCCTTTAAACTACAAAATCAAAGGCGGTTATTTTCTGCCTTCCTCAAGCTGGAGGAACCTCCTTTAAAGTGCTTTTGAGTTCGGAAACTTAATGATTTTGTGTGGTTGTGCTTGCCTCTTCCGGGATCGGAAGCTACAATAAGTTCTGGTACCCGAACGAATGTTGGAGGCAATGTGAAGGTTACTAAATCGGGTCCAATATTCGTTGAAAACCTGGATTTTTGGTATAGAATTTGTTATTTACTGAATATTTATTACAAGTTTGTAACTGACATCGGATATTAAGGTTTCAAGGTTTCGAGCTTGGACAATGTAGATCGATCCTTTGATTTCTTACCAGAGGAATCTGACTTCCAAGTTTGCAATTACTTTCGACTCTGATGGCAAAATTTTCAATTCTTTGCTAAATCCATTCTAAAATAACGTCAAATCACTAATAATGTTTTCAGCAAATTACTAATACATTGTTAGGGTTTATAAAGATGTATAGACATCACTAAATTAGCAATTCTCTATACATAGGAATAAAAATCACGTAGATTCTATGCCGCACATAACATTAATCAAACTCTATAACTATCTAACACTAAACAACATGATAGTACTTCCAACAAGAATATATCGATATTTTAATCAAGCAACTATCTATAGACACGAATAAAAAATAATCAAATTCTATTCCACAAAATACGTGTAACGATTGTTGGGATATTTTTCATAATACCACGTCAAGTCTACAAGTGATTGTGAAGTTTGAAAGTTCAATGGATTCATCCGATACACACGCTTGTCGTTCGGAACAATGAAAATCAATCTCCAATGATCCCTACACCCAACTTTTATATAAGTATGCATGAATATGTAAGTATGCAGGGTTATTCACAACAGTATGAAAATATAAATCATTACTTCTCAATGTAAGTTGTAATGAAGAATATTTTTCCCCTTTAAGGCTATGCATTTGTGTCTATCCGCTCTTGATTCGAACACCCAATCCCGTGAGTCAACAACGGACACAAACAGCCTACCTAACCCTTGTTCCTTTGGTTAGAAACGTAATACATGTACCTTACACATATAATTTAAAATGTTAGGTATGAATATGTGTTGATATTGCATTGTAAAAGGAGAAATATTAAAAATAAAACTCGCAATTACAATAAAAATAGGGACATGATCGTTTTGTTGACTTCGTCACACTCACAAAAATCTTCAAAGTCAATCCATAATGCAATGATGACTCGGCTTCTTCCAAAAATACACTCATTTCCGAAAAAAGTGTATGTTGAGTTATGTTGGTGTGTCGAGATCCAATCGGACAGTACCCAGACAAAAGGCAGTGACCCCCTCTCCACTCTTGCTGTCGTCGTTTGAGGTTTGGTGTTTTTCCCCATCGATAAAATATTTTTTGTGGTTTCCGGGGGTTTCAATTTCAAATGACCGTCTTTATCATGATTAACATATGCAAGACACCGAGGCCAAAGAAGAAAATATTCCTTGGGTCGGGCCAACCTTCTAGTAATCTCTGTTGGGAATAGGCAACATTGCAATGTGCATGAATGGTTTCTCCATGGATACCCTTTCAATTCCATCCCCGATTGGGTTGGTGTGATGTTGTCTCATCGATTCATAAAAAAATTCACCAGCTAAGTGTAGCGGTGTACTATTTTCACCAACCTCCATGTAAAGCTCGCATACACCGAAGAAACAATATTTTGTTATCAACAACCTAAATAGATGCCATTTATTGTTATAATTGTTCGTACCTTTTTTTAGGGATGATAAGATTGCCTTTTGAGAAATGCCACAATTTTGGGTCCTGATTGTAATCCATTTTTATTCACTTCAACATCGCCAGGAGAGTAATGAGAACCACTCGATGGTAGCTCCCAGTCACTGTTTAGGTCCTCGATATTTTCAGGTACAACAAGGCCAGTGTGGCTCAATTACTTTTGAATCAAAATCTCCTGTTGATGTAATTTTTTTATTCCGTAGGAAAGCTTCCTTTTGCAACATGTAGATTCTTGATGGTTTAGCCCTCTCATAAGAACGAACAATTTTGAAAGTCTTTTTTTATGTCACAGGTGCATCAATCCCTCTAGCGTGTTCCGGGTAATCGGATTTTCCCATTACTTCATACAAGATGTCATGTTTACCGGTGGAAATGAATTGACCTTCTGTTTGATCGTGTTTTAATTAAGCCTACCAAACCGGAAGAGATGAAGAGCATTAATACCCCAACTTGAATGGAAACAAAATTTCAATATGTGCAAGAAAATAATCAAAGTTAATAAAACACGTACCACTTTTTCCGCAAGTTCAATGTCCTCATCTTTGACAAACTCACCCTCCTTGTTTTTTTGCTCTTGGAGAAATAGATCACACCAATATATTTTTTTGACATAGATCGGAATAACCGATACCCTAACCTCTTCCTCAGACATGCCCCTTTGAATTGCTAGTAGACCATCATGTTCTAATTGTTCTCTGACCATCTCGAGTGATGTGAATCCATAACCTCCACAATTCTTTTGATGCAAATTTATGTTCAACATAGCATGGCATATTTTCTCTTCCCTCATACCCTACGAGAAAAGAGAAAATCAATGGAACATCAACACCAAGAAAAACTAAATTTAAACAATTTAGATTTTCAGTACACCAAAGTTTTCTTATTTTCTAAGGTTCTTCTTGTGTGGATCTCCTAACTCTCCAGTTGAATGTGTGTAGGTTATCCATAGACGATCACCTTTTCTAATCAATAAAATGGAATCTCTTGAAAGTGTGTACTTGTGTTCTTGGGAACTTTTGGATAACATCTTCATGGCTATCTTTCTTAACTCGTCCTTGTTGGGGGCATCGATTTCAAATGGTCTCTATATATTATGATGTAAAAATAATGTTAAATATGATTGTCTTCCCTATGAACCTAATTAGATTAATAGGATTAGAACAAACATTTATACAACTATGAAGGGCTACTTTGTATTCAATCCATAGGGTGACTTTGTATTCCTTGGGCACATTGTGCCAATTATCACAACGGATGTCCACCCGAGTACGAATGACTTTACAAACCCAACTTGACCACTTCCCACGGTCTTCCGAAAAACACCGGCCCATTGCATTGAAAACCAATGGGGTTAACTCCTTCTTAGCCATTATCCTTTCCAATGTTCTACAATGTTTTTTGTTATTCCCTGCTCTTCGTTCCCTTTTTCATCGTCATCCTCATTAAACGTTTATTTTCTATTTCCATCATTGGAATTTAATGCATCATCTTGACCCCTCTTCCTCGACCCTGGACTACCACCCACCAAGTCAATCTAAGACTTGTCAATCTTTAATGCTCCTATTTCACAAACCTTGACATAAGAAAATAGCAACATGATATACTAATGAACATAAATATACACACCAAATAAATATTGGGCCAAAAATAATGATTGAGAACAAATGGAGAGTATTAATTTATAGAACATAATTATACACAACAAAATGTAGCATAATCATTTATGCCCACAAAATATAGAGTAATCATTTATCTTAAACCCTAGTAACATAGTTACTAGTAAGCAATCAAGAAGAAACCCTAGCCTCTAATAGCGTTTGAAACCAAAATTCATATTAATGAACAAACCCTAGCACAAAATGGAGGATTTCATAATGGTTGTCTTCGATTGGGTGAAGAATTTATAGAGAATAAGGTTATTTGAAGAGTGTGGGTTTTGGAGGAGAAAAATGGTGGGAAACTCCCACTCTTTTTTTGTCATTTATTACTCAATTTGAAATGTCTTTAATGTTGTAGTATAAGTCCTACCAAAGATAGGTTCTGGAATCGGAACTGCTTCGGCCTCTGCACTTTGAGAGCTGAATATGTTGCGGAACAATAAGTTTTTCTGCTCATTGAAAAATGATAAGAATGACTTCCGGACTCAGAAGTTGTAGGGGATATAAAACATTCCTCAAATCGATTCCAGTTTCACAATAACAACAATTCACATAGAACCCTAGAAAATCCAAAGACATTCAGCAACCCTAACTTCTAACTCAAAAGTTTTTGAATCTACAATCATGTCAAGAAGGAGAGGCGGAGGTACAAGTAATGCATCATCGAAGAGCTGCACTCTGTTTACTAAGATGGGAGCATTGGATAAATTCTTCAACACCGAAGTGGAGATGAGGTATGGTCATTTCCTAAGGATGAGGAAGTGTAGACATCCAAAAGTTGTACGTAGTTCTGATATGCATGATTTGTCACTAGGTTATATATTGCGTTACTTTAGAAAGAAAGGTATGGAGAAAGTGTTGACATGTGAGGAGATTGTGCACAATGACGAGGTTGTCCAATTCTATGCTAACTTAGGTCAAAACATTAAGAACGGTGATATGACCCAAGTTAATGGAAAATAAGTGACCGTCACGAAATATACTATAAATGCCATTTTAGGTAATTTGTATACCATTGCTTTAGTTTGAGGCCACATAATCCCGATGTTCCCCTAGAGATATATCATCAACAATAATGGTCAGGCATTACCGAAGCCACCCCCATGTGCCCCGTAAAGATAGATAGAAAATATTTTGGTAGGAGAGGTAGTTTGGCTGGTCAAGCAGATTCGCATGATGTAGGTGTCCTGTTCGTTGAACAAGGACTCGTTTACAAGTGGATTTTCTTGAATGTTCTACCGTCCGATGGTCACACCTCCAAGCCAATGATTGGCAATTTGGTGTTGTTTTATTATGTGACGGAGGAGATCCTCATTAATTTTGGGCATATAATTTTGTGCTATATGTTGAAAGCGGCAGGAACTAAGAAGAAAGATCTACATTATGTTGGACTTATCACTAATCTGCTAAAGCAGTTTGGTGTCAAAACAGGGGATAGACCGTTGTGTTTGGAGTATTATGACATGAGCCAGTTTGCGTACAAGTAATAGGATATGGACAATGATGGGAAAATGCAATAAAAAGGATGCAGACATGGCTGAGTCATCTACATCTTGTGAGTATGATGATTATTCATTGTACGTAGAGTATGATTTGATTTTTTGCTTTTAATTAATTGGTATGTGATTTTCTTGTTAATTTGTCTAGGTGAGTATCTAGTTGGAAGAGTACCGTGAGTAGGTACCTTTCTTTAATTTGAGGTGTAACATTATTAAAGATAATGAGAAATTGTTCTGAGTCAAAGCCCAAAGGCAAAGCTAATTAAGAACTCAAGGTTACAATTATCACTTAATGATGAGCCAATGGCGAACTTTACCCCAAAATTCTAAGAAAGTGACCTAAAAGCAGAACAAACTGATGAAAAATGTGACAATACCAGAGGAGACGTTGCTCATAAAGAGGCTGTGGGGCCGGAGACCATTACACGAGAGCTCGATAACGTGGTGAATGCAAATAAAAATGTTGATGCCAATGAGATCGTCGTCCGGGAGGAGGGCAACCCAGAATTTCTCGAGATGTTTACTGATTCTTGAATATTCACTTCAGTCTTTTATATAAGCTTTACTTGCGATTTGTTGTGATTAGACAAATTCATATTTTGGGAATGTTTGTTGTAGAATTACCTTAATAATGTTAGTGTTTTGAAGAATTTAATACTTATTTTCAATATTTTTGAAAAATTGCCCTGAAATGTCATTACATATCCAATATTTTTGATAAGTATATAAATGTGTCTATGTAAAGGTGTCATTATTTGTAAACAACCTTTTTCCATGAGGCTTAACTGTTGGCATGATTTCACAAAGGAATTCTGAGTCCGAGAGTACATCAGCTCTTTATGAATTTAAGTCCAGACTAGATTCCGGATTCGTAAGCAAATCTTGCATGATTTCCAACTTGATGTATTTTGCTTCCGAGTTTAGGTCCATATTTTGACTTGAACCTGGTGAAAACCAGCTTATTTGGAGCTCTTTTTTTACTCCACCGGTGCTTCCAAACTCGAAAACATGGTTTCGAGTTCAAGTCCATTTTCCAGAATTAACCTGGTAGTTGGCCTCTCATTTAGATTTTCATGTTCTAATTAATTTTTGAGCTCGTACTTTGAAATTTTGATCTTCACAATATGAGCACAACAACCTTCCAGACTCGGAACACTAAATTCAGCTCTTCATAAACAAAAGGCGGAATAACTTTCGGACTTGGAAGAAACGAAGGTTTATATAAAAATATAAAAAAGGTCAGTCGGCCAAGATAAAATTCCCAAATCTTAAACCCTAAAACCTCGACCTCTCAGTTCCGGAGCCAAAAACTGTCATCTTAATCCTATTTGAATCATTTTTATGCGGAAAATAGGTTCAAACCATGACATCATCACAACATGGAGGTCTGGGAGGCAAAGGGAAGTTCAAGGCAGGTAGCTCAAGGCGCTTGAAAACCTTTGATCACGAGCAAAGGGCTATATTTGTCTCCACCCAAACACAAGAGATGTGTTATGCTTTACGCTAAAGCAGGAAATTTCTACATTTCTAGATTATTGATTTCAATGTCTAGTATATCATAGGTTTAGCGGATCAGGTGTTTAAGTTTGATGGCCAGCATGTCTTTAAGTTACTAACACAAAATGAACCCTCCCACTTTGACAAAGTTTGTAAATTTTATAGCAATTTGAGTGAGGTAGAGGGCACTAAATGAGGGTAAACGGGTACATAATAGACCGCAGTCCATGGATTATTAACAAATTGTTGAAGTGCATGTACAAAAGTCCCAAGGATGCGACATAGTTAGGAGTACGAAATAATAGTTAGGAGTATTGCACCCACCTTTGGCCACATAACAGAACCAAACTATGCGACATTAATGATGTTTTATTACATCATTGGAGAGAAAAATAAATCCCGGACTACGATATTCAAACACATGCAATAGGTGGCATCATCAAATTGGGTGATCAACAGTCTTCCTACGGGAACGTGATCACTTTGATTCTGAAAGGTGTTCTAGGGCTGGCGTTACACTGGGAGGAGAGATCTTGCAAGTGGTTTGACAAGCAATACTTCACGAGGAAAATGTGGGTCTTGTTCGATCACATATGACCTCATAGGACACATAACGCAAACAATCCCAACAAGAGACCAGGGGTTGAATCTGGTATGTTTGAACTTGCTTACTGTAATTTTATTAAATTCCAGTATATTGGAAATACAAAACATTTTTCTTTATTAATCAATTTTAGAGGAACCTGACTCGCAGTTCATGAAAAGCTTTAGATCATGGTTAGAATGGGTTCAAGGAGAACTTTCTCATATGAGAAAAAGGATATGGAAGTTAGAGCGGAGTCAAAGTTCTTTGCAAAGTCAATTGGAGTCGACATTGGGATCCCGTGCAGAAGGAGGGCCTTAAGTGTGATGGTGTTATTGTTGAACAGCTTGAACATTATTTTGTAGAAAAATAATAGTTCTAATGACTATTTTCATATTTGAAATTTGGTGATGAATATGTGTGATGACTATTTTGTAAAAGAAGAATATTTGGGATAAATATTTTATGTTTGATTTTTGTGATGACTATTTGTATAAGAAGAATATTTGTGAGCTTAAAAACACTAGGTTAATGAGCTAAAAATAGTTGTTTGACCATAACTCCAAATGAGGTTCTGGTACCGAAAGCTTGTCGATCATTTCTGATTACAAAGACATAACAACAAAAGGACTAGTAAAACCGAACCCTAGTTTTGTTTCACCCTCTTTCCAATATGTTTCTGCTTCCATGTCCTCTTCTTAATCTTTCCTCCGCCATCAACCCAAAATCCTTCATCATCATCAGTACGCCCTAAATGACCATATAAACTCAAATCATCCTCCTCAAGTGTAAAGTTTTCCCCATTGGATCCATTCTCTCCATATAGACCAAAGTGAATTATTACCTCCCCTTCACAGTCTTCAACAAAAGAACTTTTTCCCTCAACAACTATCTCTCAACGAGGGCCAACATGGTCTTTAACATAGAATACTTAGTGACTTGTGATGCCAATATGAACAGATCTTCTTTCGAAGCGACTCGAGTATAATCCACGAGGTTGAATCCCAAATTCTTAGTACGTTGTCCATTATTAACATCAACCCATTGGCCTTTAAACACAGGAACATTAACAGTCAC
>JAULKK010322337.1:0-11323 GCA_032355705.1 Rubia peregrina | reverse complement strand
TTTGTTATCATATTTGTCCTAAGGTAGCAATGGAAGATTGAATCTTTAATGTTGTTTGTTCTAGGTTTAGTCAAATAAATGCTTTCTTTGGTTAAATGACTACGCATTTGGTATAAGGCTCGTAGTTTTTATCAAATTTATGGTTCTTAGTATATAATGTCATTGATAAAATACCCTTAGGCATTGTTTGTCTAAAGTTTTTATCAATGAGATATGTAAATGGTCGTTCAATGTCTTTGCAAATTACCAACTAAGAAGAAATGAATGTTGATCTTCAAATGGAAGTGATAACATTTCCCATATGCAATTAATGTGAAGAAATAAGGGAATGAGTCTAGGATCTATAAGTGGTTTGGAAGTGAAATCAGTTTCCCCCAAGGCTTTATTAATTCTTATTTTACCATCTTTTTAGTAGCTTGTTGCATGATAGCATAATTATTTTACTTTGCTCATTGTGTTGTCTTTCAATTCATAACTTAGGAAAAACCAACCAAAAAACCCCCTCTTTACGTGCTTTTATATATGTATCTATCTTTATCTAGGCTTATATCCACCCCTATATGCATGAATCCGTAGGAAAATCTATCTTCTTTGTGGATGACCCCGACTTGAAACTATCTACTTAATTGCATTAGTAAGTATTTAGGGCTTATCAATTGTATCTTTGAGAGGTACGGTGACGACCTCCTAGTAAAGCACGAACACAGAGACTTGGTTACACAATTCGGTGAAATTCACCTAAATTTGCTGAGTCTGGCCAGTTCAAAATAAATCCACTAGTTTGAAAGATACAGTACAATGCACACCGTACAAATATAATTAACTTTTCTAATTAGAACGTGCGAATTTTGCAATCTTCCCTTGCTACCGACCTGCCTTGATCAGACTCCCTCTGACCTCGAAACTCGTCAACGGTAGATCTCCTCCTGAAGAATTAAGGTATACATTTATGAACTTAGATCAAAAGGTTTTGATCATGTTGAAACACAGACACAATGCTCTCGGCTACTTCTTCGAATATAAAACCTGAGTGTAGATTTTCTCTAATTAAATTCGTAAGTAACTCAAGCAGGATGTCTTCTATTTAAAACCCTTTACACGCATAGATTTCTTGTTCGAGTATAATTACTTCTCCACATAAAGTAAAGAATTAGAATATCTCATCAAAATCAATAATCACCAAATCAATTCCCATTTCTATAAAACCATTCTAATCCCATAAATATAGGAATCAATTCCACGAATGGTGTTGAATACAATCTGATCAGGATAAACACACGTATAAACACTAAATAGGCCTTACATTACCTTATAATAGATGGGAGGATAGATTTTATCCCCTCATTCTTGTTTACAGTAGTGCACTGAGGAACACCACTATTATAACGGTTCAACAAAATAAATGCAGCAATAACAATATTGCTACACTCAAAATGCCAAACTAGACTAAATGAAGTACAAGCGGTTGCTTAGGTTAGAACCACCGCCTGCATTGTACGTCCCCTACTTCCAAAATGATCATTTAGGGTGGATCTGGGAGACGAAACCCTCCTGAGATGAGGTCATAGAGTCACCATATTTCTCGTCTTCCCATTTGCTAATCTCACTCGTCGATCCTATCAAAAGACAACAAATCTAAATAATCAAACTTGCAACATAAAACAGTAAGTACACATAATCTACAATACCACATAAACATATCTCACCAAAATTATGTAGATCCTTCATCCAAGCTTGATAAAGAACCCAACTATAACCATAAACAAAACCACACTCTAGATAATTCTCTATTAAATAAAAAAACACATGAAATACTCTGCCAAAATAATATCACCATGCGTTTAAAAACCTGGGATGGATTCCCTTATATAGGCACAACAAGCCTAGAGAATAAAAAATTATTAAAAGAACCCCCAGGATCCCTGAAAAACCAACTAGCGTAAAAGTGGCTTGGGAAAACAAAACAACTTATTTCAGAAAAGTCAACATAAATGTGACATCCTAATCTGCATATACAGTGCACTAAAAGGTTAAAACATCAGGGAGGGAAGTTACAGTCACGCTTAAACACCTGGGAACCAACCAACTTGAGGGCTCCGCACACTTCTACCCCCAAACCCCATATATTTGCAAAAACATTTTGCATAAACAAAGCATATACTGTAGATATGTGTAGGGAAAACCAGATGCTAAAGCCACGATGTCATTGGTCACAGCTTCGTATATGCATTGAACACCACCAGCTAGCAACACAAGTGGCCAACCATTAACGCTACATAGCGAACACCATGAAACGTGTCCCAGCATTTGCTAGTTTACAAACATAAAATAAACATTTACACACAAAAATAAAACACAAACACAAAAATAAAACTATTTAATAAACAAAATTTCACAAAATACAAGGCCTCGTAATTGGCCCTCCAAAAACTAACATCCCAAAACAAAAACTTTCATCCTAAACTCATATCTTAAACTCTATTCTTAAATTCAATTATAAAATTTCTTCTCTACACCCTAAACACCTAACACGGTCAGAAACTAAATCCCTACCAACTTTTGTGGGCATACTAGTATGACCAAACACCTTTGAATCCAGAGGTGTTGTTCCTTTCAGCAACTCTACCATTATATCTCTAGAAGCTTCTTCCGCCAAAGCTTTCTCAACCTCAACCTTCTTTACTGTAAACTTATAACACTAATTTTCTTTAAACTCCATCATTGTTGGAAATTGAGACAACTTCTCGAAATTAGTTAGGATTGGAAATGGATGCTTATCATCTGCAATCATTTCAAGAATACTTACCATCTACGATGTCATCACACCCTTAATGCATTGATCTAGGGTATGAATATCATCGAGTCATTCAATCTCCGATGTAGGATTTTGCTCTCGCAACTCTTTCCTAGCCCGGTAGCGCTCCAACCTTACTATTTTTAGGTAAATCTATTCATATAACCTCGTGATTTCAATAACTTATTTACTAGAGCACGAGTGTACTTTGGATCAGCATAACCCCTCATTTCACAACTCAGAAAGTTGGTCCATCATAATTTTATTCACCTTGTTTTTTCCTCCATGTTCACTTTCATCATTTTACACTTCTCTTCAACTATCTTCAATTTTCTTGGCATACGAGTCCTTTCTATTCTAGATTCTTTTATCATCTCACCCAGCTACAGTTTAAAGTTAAGCATTAACTGATAAACTATTATAGACATCCATCAAATTTAAGAAGAATGGGTCACAAACCTGCACCAATCGGGACCAAAATGAGACATAAGCATAGTCGAGCTAGTGGGATCATCAGGAATAAGCTTAGACTTCTTACGAAGAAGATGCTCTAACAGAGTTTTTTTCTCCATCCCCTTTTCCATCTTTATCATACTTAGCTCCAACATTAGACAATGACATCCCGACATAATATATGAAAAATTATTAATTGCAAAAAAACTTAAGTAATCAATCATAAAAAATTCACCATAAGAACAACCTTGCTTTCCACGAGGATGATTAATCTTCACATCATGAAGTAACAGTTCCCTAACTACCTGACTCTCATTAGTCATCCTTCCTACCTTAGGTCGAGATTAAATAATAAGAAAATGATGACAAGAAGGAATGAGCATACCTTCGACACCTTAATAAAGAAATACCAGTTTTTCAAGAATCACAATCACTAAGGAATTTGTCCACAAGGTGCACATTAGGAATTGTAGGATAAAACATATATAAACCTATGGAACTGGAACTACACAACTTATAAACTTAAGAAAATCCTCAATTTTTATATTCTTATTAGCATCATTGCATAACTTTATGTATCAAGTTAACACAGCTAAACATAGTGGATGCAGTTGAGAAAGAGCAACATTATATCTATGCAGAAGAAGTTTAATGAAATTAGGGAAACGTATTGACAACCCATGCAGTACATGATACTCAAAAACACTAAAAAAATCATGAAGAAGGATTCCATATTCTCTCCCCTGCCTTGGGAAACCTAATATCACAATTGCTCTAAAAAGGATGAAATTCTAGAAAATATGAAAAAGTGGTACTATTTACGACACTGTCGCTATCATCTATGTCCTCCATCACTTTATTTTCAATCACACGCTTGAAAGGACCTTCCATGGGGTTGTCGTTAAGTAACCCACGGGGGTCACGATCAAAGATAGAGATTTGTAGTGTTGATTTTGTTCTTACTCATATCTACTATAAGGTAGATAGTGGAAAGTCCAGGTGTCGTTCGCAGGGATAAATGGGTTTAAAATAGCGTCACTTAGTTCACCTCCAGGTGTCACCCTAAGAGTGTGTTAGGAATAGCCTACATATGGGGGGTTTGTGTTGAGATTAAACTACTAAAACAAGATTAAGATATGGTTAACTAGCCTTGGGGTATTTCACTACAAGAAAAAGTATCTTTTACCTCGGATCTTCAGGACTTTTTACCTTAGTTTTTAGTACCAAAAAATTGAGGTAAATATAGGCGTAGAAAAAGTACTTTTTTACCTTGATTCAGAGCCGAGATAAAATGTATTATTTACCTCAATTTTGGACCAACGTCGGCAAGTTTTGTGACCAACATTGGTCCAAGATAGAAGGCCAGCGACGAGATAAAATCGCTGCAATTCTGTTTGGGTCAACGTCAGCAAGTATAGTGACCGGCGTCGTCAGAGCAAGAAGGATAATGATGAGTGAGGAAAAGCTGCGAATTCATTTAGGGTGACGTCAGTCCTAATTACAGTGAATTTACAGACGCTTGTAACCAACTTTGTGCGTTTAGGGCAGTGATCATCATGAGCCTACTGACATGGAACATAGTCCAATATGACATTCTTTATATGGGAAGATGTCGCAAAATAATACCGATGTTGGTCCATGAAATTTCGTTAAGGTATTGTCGCTGTACTGGATTGTGCGGCATCGTGGGTCACGTACAATATTATAATATTAATATTTACATACACAAACAAACGTTCGTCACTAGCCGTTACATGTTACTCTTTTTGCACTCTTACTTTTTTAACACTATTCTCCATCAAATTTTGACCTCATATTTGAATAAATATATGAACAACAATACTATCGTATATGATATTGTTAAATTTGTCATAACAAGTATTTTCTAAATATTAACTTTTTATTTGCTGTTATTACACGTAGGTTAAGATATTAACGGTCAAACATGTTTCTTGAACAGCATGATAATTCTCTCTCCACAAAAATAGCTCGGATGGAGGGAGTATTTAATATTCTATAACTCGTGAAATGGTTAAGCATCAAACAACAATCAATTTTTGTTCTATTAATGTGGAAAAGAATGACATGTTAAAACCCACAAAACTATCACATATATTACAAATATATGTTACAATCTATTAAAATACGTAAGATTGATATGAAAATGAAATATCAATAGTATTGAACCTCCAATGTATACGTTGTATGTCTTTAACACTGTCAGGGCGACTGGTGAAATGAAAAGTCCATCCATGTAAATGCCGAAAGTCCATCGATAACTGTCATTGTCCTACTACAACCAATCCATATGAAGAAAAATTTATGTTAGAATTGGGAAGTTACCAAATTAAATACACATAATATAGTCATACTTGGACGAAATTAATATCAACATAGAAAAAGTAACTAATCTGCTTTAATGCAACGTTGCATTCATGATTCATCGATATCGCAAAGGCCGAATGACGATCGACTTCAGATAATAGATATTTTAAGCATTTCCTAGACCTATGCGACGTCGATCATTGTTCGATACCATATCACCAAGACTAATTAACTATGACGATGTCACACATTCAAAGTATGTTCATACAAAAATCTAAATAATGTCTACAACCAACCCTAATCTAAGCCTTTTTTCTAACTCCTTACAAACATGGAATTATCCTGGAAGCACAAACACTATACACTATATAACATGTAACACAATCATCAAACTTTATGAAAATATTCAATCTTTGTTCACTACAAAAATAAAAGTTATACAAATCACTAATAAAATTGGTTAAAGAACAAGGAATGGATGGAAAACTCCGTCAATTAATTTAAACCTAGAAATGCTCCATCCTCGGATACTAGTTGATGTATAAGAGAAGCAATTTGATTGAGCTTTTTAATTGTTGTAATGGTGTGAATGGAAAGGATGTGGGTTTGGAGGAAGTGTGTTGGAGATGTGAAATGGATGTTGGTGCTGAATAATTATGAGTGAAACAGGGTTGGGGCATAATTTTGGATCAAATTTTTTGCTCGAATTTTTGGTTCCTGCTTGAAATTTCATGTTGACCGACATCGGTTATGGATCGGTTTTGGGTTCATTCTAGGCGATAAAAATGCACCGTCGTACACAAGGATCATAGTCTAATTTTTGGGAAAGTGTCGTAAAATACTCTGTGCTAAGTTTGCAGGCCCGTCCCTTGACCCGTTTATGCCCAAATCGAAATAAAATTGTCATGAAAATGTGATTAAAAATATGTTATCTCCAATATTGCATTTCAAATTCTCCCACTTGATTGGAGGGACTTAACTGCAAAAAGCAAAAATTCACCAGTTGTCCCAAAATCGATTCTAATCGTCCTGGAAAGAAACTTTGTTATCCCTAGTCAAACTTATAATAGCTGAGAGTAACAAAGAAGCTGGTCTGATGCCAAATAGACTACCACTAGATCTTCCAACTGACCTTTGTATACTTACAGGTAATCATCTAAAATTTACTCTAGACCACGTACTAGCGCATTCTAAAATTTGATGGACTTCCGTGTGATTCTATTTGGTGGAAATTATCCTTCCCATAACGCTTATCATAAGGGTATTAATGGAATACTAATAAAATGATGGACGACTACCCCAGTTCGCGTCCCTCTTATATAGTACGTAAAATCTCCATATCAAACATTTGTCCTTATGTTTGGCTTCAGAGTTCTAAAGCACAGGGAACATTTAAGGAAGTTTGGTCCATACTGTAATTTTTGCAAAATTTTGTCATATACTGTCTTTGAAAAATTTGGGTCCCTTTAATTTAACCATTCATTCCCAAATTGTAACATCGTGGTCGTGACAATGTGAATTAGATACGCTTATCTCCTATTTTGCATTTTGACTTCTCCCACTTTCTTGGAAGAACCTAAGTGAAAAAACTAGAAATTCACTAGTTGTCCCAAAATCAATTGTGATGGTCCCAGAAAGAAACTTTGCCATCCCTATTCAAACTTATAATAACCGAGAGTAATAAAACAACTAGTCTAATTTCCATAGACTTCCACAAGTTCTTCTGATTAACCCTGGTATACTTATAAGTAATCTTCTACAATTTACTCTAGACTGGGTACTAGCGCTTTCTAAAATTTGATAGAAGGAATTTTATTATCTTTTTATTTCATAAAAAATCAAGAATATGTAATTTCGTGTGATTCTATGGGGTGGAATTTATCGTTCTCATAACGATCATCTAAGGGTATTAATGGAATACTAATAAAAATGAGGGGTGATTGCTCCAGTTTGCGTCCTCCTTAGACAGTATGCATAATCTTCGTATCAAACATTTTTCCTTATGTTCGGCTTCAGAGTTCTGAAGCGTAGATAACATTCAAGGAAGTTTGGGCCATAGTTTAATTTTTGCTAAGTTTTGTCATATGTGTCTGGGAATAATTCGGGCCCGGTCATGCCCAAATCGGAACATCGTGGTCATGACAATGTGAATTAGATAAGGGTGTCTCCATTTTTTCATTTTGACTTCTCTCACTTTCTAAGATGGACCTAAGTGCAAAAACTAAAAAGTTAACCGGTTGTTCCAAAATCGATTCTGATCAAACTGGACGTTAATAAATTTCATGGACACATATAAATTTAAATTAATATTTTCCAATTTACTATTGACCTCTATTAAGGTCAATTATATTCGTTTTGGTCAAATGCGGGCCCATTTGCTATGCTATATGGCTGGAATTATGAGGCTTACATTCATGTTAGACGGCGTCGGTCAAACTACAGTCATATATCATTAAGGTCGAAAGATGTGCGACATTGCACATGTCGAGGCGAAATTCATAATGGTTCAAAATTACTATATATATTGAGTCCACCTCATAAATTGTTTCAAAGATCTAACTTTCCCTCGAATTCCAATTGTCCCCAACCTAGGTTCTCAAAGGTATGGTTTCTATATTCTTTAAAATCATTCATTTTTGTTTTTTTCCTACAAATTTTATGTATATGGAATGTTTTCTATGTTTTTCAATTTGTAGTTCATATGGATTGGGGTTCTACGGTGTTTCTGTGTTCTCCCCTGATTTTGTGTCCCTTTTATTGGTTTAAGAACTTGAATATCTCTGGCTTTCTATGGTTATGTGTGTATCTGCTCGTTTTAAAAGAGCAACATTATTGACACTTCGGTCCACCTTCATTTTGTGCGATCATTATGCGATGTTGCTATTCATATTAGTCTTATTTTAAATGTATGAGATGTCGCACCCTTCTTGGTTAACCAGTCGGTTATACCGATACGTGAGCCATGTTGGTTAGCAGCGTCTGTGCTAGCTCATGCTTTCAAATGCCAAAATTTGATCCGCGCTCCGTGGGGTCCCTAATAAATCAAAACCTTTTTGCGGTATAGATAAAACTAAATCGCAGAGCGCTAAGTAGATCAAAGATATAATTTTTAATATTGCTCCTGTTCTTACTACTAAGCTACCAAAAAGGTAATTAGCAGAAACTCCAGGGTCATCCAAAGAGATGCCAAGGCTTTAAAGGCTAGCTACGTAAATCCGCAATCGGTTCGTCAAGCTGATCACGTGTAAGGAATAGCTAATGTCGAAAAACTACATAAACTAGCACTTAGGGATATTTGTGTTACATGACTGGTAGTGAAATTTGATCCTAATTTCAATCAAGTACAAGATGTATATACTTATCGTAATGCTTATGTCACATAGTATGATCGGTGGTCAACACTTCCCCTTATCTGTCACATAAGGGTGCTCTTATTTTCTTCCAGCAATACTGCCTACGTAATTAGGGAAGTGCAACAACAGCCCCGCCTCTCTACAGTTCTATTCATTCCCCGTAAATAATTACGTCACGGGCACTCCACTATAAATGCTTCTCCCTAAGCCTATAGAGGCAAATGGATCGACACCTTATGCTTGACTTTATGGTTGCAACGACAAGAGTCAAACTACGCCAACCCTATTTGTTATTAAAATATTTTATTCCGTAACCTATCGGGCTCCAATCCAGCTCACTAGCATCCGCTCATCAGAGCGGTGACTCGTAACCCATACGCATACACTCGTACGATCAACGGACCCCCACTCCCATTATTACTCTAGCGGCACTTTCTAAGGGGATACCAATAAATGTGCCAACATGAAAGTAGACTAAGGTGTATGCCGACATAGTGTATCAATCATGTAATTAATAAGAATGTGAAGCACAAGTCAACATAATAAACACAAGCATTAGAAGATAGGAAGATAAAAAATCTCACATATAACTACCAAGTCATGAATACAAATATAAATCCCCCAGCTAAATCACTACTCCTTAAGCACTGAACCCAAATATTTCATTGAATTCAATGCCTTTAGGCAAAAACAAAGAGAAAATAAAACTAAGAGAGAAGAGTTAGTCTCTTTCTTTCTCTACCTACTCTTGGGGAAATTAGGAGAATGAAACTAAATTAGGCTAAAACTCAAACCCTGGTAGACATAGGCTCCTATATATATTAGTATGAATTTAGGCCTTGAAAGAGGCCCAAAAAGGGCACTTAAACCCTAGCAGGCAGATGGCACGGGCCGTGCTATAGCACATGGCTCATGCTGCTTACCCTGGCACTGCCTATGTAATTAGGCATGGGTCACTGGCTGGGCATCGGTCCCATCCATCCTAAGCGCATGGCCGCGTCATTCTCCATGGGCCACCAGTTGTGAGATAATTCCTAATGAGTTGAACGGCGCGGGCCGTGTAGATCATTGTGGGCTGCCAACTGGAAGCTTGATTTCCACTTTTGAATGGAACATGTCATGTAAAATGTTATGGGTCACCGGTTGGGAGTCAATTTATTGATAACTGATAGCGAGGGTGTGCAAATCTTTGCAGTTGGTCTTTGCATTTTGACTTGGGTTTTACACGGGCCGTGTAGTTTTGCACGGTTTGTGCCCATACTTAACTGCACAAGGCACTGTGTCAGCGCAGGTTGTGCTAATCTACACGGCCCATGCCAGAGCTTCTTGGAACCATCTTTGTTGGTTGGCACGGCCCGCATAGTATTACATGGTTGTGCCGGTTCCTTTTTTCTCGATTTTTTACTCATTTCTTCTCTGGCCTTGATTCCATCTACTACCATATTTTGACTCATGGTCTTCTTCCTACTACCATTCTTGCGGATAACCTTCTATTATCTACTACCATACTTATGGATGGCCTTCTACAAACTACATCGAAATGCTTACAAGAAATTAACAAATAAGCTCACAAAACAAGATCTAGATATGCTTGTAAGGACATAACATCCATTAGGTATAATAAGTCTACAAAACTAAGGATTTAGAAAAGAAAACCAGCAATGTCTGTCTAAACCCCTTGTAATGTAAACTCGGCTAAACCTAACAATCAACCAACCAAAAGATAATAAGAAATATGCCAAACGCATTAGTTAACGCATAATTTTTTGTGCGGATCAGAAACCTTTGTCTATGTTTTTTTTCCTAAAAAGTGTCAACAACATTGTGAGCATCTCAACTTTCAATATCTTTAATCCTAATTAGACTCACAAATTTAAGGTGATCTTTTATGGTATGCCCCAGGTTTCATTCTCCATCGTCTAGCATGAAGGTTGATCCTCGTAATTGTTATTAGGAAATATAATTGTGTTATCTCTTTGTTTCTCGCTTGTAAGACATTGTGTTAGTTTTGTAGGGTCTCCAGGTTTATTGCTATCCTCGAGGCATGCTATGATGCTGAGGCAAAGGTTATTTGTGACACCGATCTCCCATTTCATCTATAACCGAGGAGATGTGAGAAATGTCTTCAATCGAAAGGTGTTCACAAGTTCTCCAAAATATTTGGTCAATGCATGACAATCGGATTGTTAATCGATGATCAAAGGATAAATATAAATGTAAACCAATTGCGTCCAAGACTCGTTATAATGGTATTTACATCATTTGTGCTAGTTTTTTTTTTTGCTAATTTATCATTAAAGTATCTGTGTTGTTTTTTTCAATCTTAAACCCCTCCCCTCACTTGGTTACCTGATGAGATTTAAAATGCATGTATTTTTTGAAGCATTTAACAAATATT
>JAULKK010322326.1:0-11323 GCA_032355705.1 Rubia peregrina | reverse complement strand
TGTCGAATGGGAACATTACTGTGAGGAGGGATTCATTAACAAATCCAAAATATGTCTTTCCTCATCTGCCCCAAGGTAAAAAGCTATAATTATCCTATACAGGTTCACTAATAAGAATGCCTAACAGTGTTCCTACCGATGAACATTTTCAAGAAAATAGTATATGGTAGATTCTGGATATCCAAATACACTTGGATATTTGGCTCTGATGAGCGACATACGAATTAGAAAGCACCTACTGGAATTTAGAAATGCACCACCTGCAGGTTTCACGGAACATTTCAACCATCGACATTCATCATTAAGAATGAGAGTTGAAGATGCATTTGGTCAATTGAAAAGTACTTGGCAGGTGATGAAATCTATGTCGCAGATGTCGCCCAAAGATCAAATGGCAATAATTGTTGCTTCTTTCACTCTTTATAACTTCATTATAATGCACAAACGTGGTATGCCTATCTTAGATCACGAGCCGAATGATCACGGAGTTATGAACTTACATATGTTTGATCAAGCTTGAAAGGATGACATGACAAAAGTGCGTAATGATATAGTTTTACAAATTTGGAGCTCTATTGGAGGAAATGATGAAGTTCAAGATGATGATGAGGAAAATGAATCCACGGATGAGAGTGATTGAGAAAAATGATGATCAATGTTTTTATTCCATTCCCAAATTGATGTTTTAATTGTTACATATTTTAATTTTAGATTTATTATTCAACAAATGACAGTCAAGACTCCAAATAAGTATTTGTTCGCTAATTTTTATTTATTTTTAATAATGAAGTGTATTTAGTTTATTGGTGTTGAATTTAGTTTATTAGTGCTGAATTTAATTTATTGCTGAATTTAATTTATTGATGCTGAATTTAATTTATTGATGCTGAATTTAATTTATTGGTGCTGAAATGTGCTGAAATTAATATGAACTGGACAGTGCCTAAATGTTAATGGTAAAATTAATGAGTAAGATAGAAAAAATCAAGTAGAGTCCATGAATAGTACATAGTTGTCTCTTACCACTATGGAGGAAAAAAAGGTGGTCTCTTAGGGCGAGGTGGAAGCGAGAGATTAAGAAAAATAATATATTAAATTGATAAGAGACCACTAACGGTCTCTACCACTGCACTTGGTCTAAGTGCTTTTGATCAAGGTCAATTTCCATAAATCCGAGAACCATTATTTTCATATTATATTCGATACATACTTTCTCTATCTCAGTCCAAATTGATAAAAAAAATATATTCCAAAACTACTTATTACGATGAACTGAACAATAACATATACGATAATATTATTGTTCATATTACTTTTAATTTTGAAATTAAAATTTTGATAGAGAATATTGTCAATAAAAGTACATATGCAATTTAAATTGGGACGAAGGGAGTGTGAGAATCATTATTATTAGGAAAAAAATTGTTTATATAACCCTACCTAATTCACTTAAGTACCAATATAACCTTTTGATAATTGAAAATGTTAATATAACCCTATATAATTTATGTAAGTGCAATTATACTCATTCTTGAAGTTTAAGGCTGAATTATGTGCAAAGACGATACACTCATGCCCTCAAACCCATAACTTCTTCCTCTCTTCTTTCTACTCCACCATTGTGACGCCATATTCCTATTTTCTTTCTACTATCACTGCACAGGTCGACATCACCACCGCGTCCAATTGCCTCTCCGCTGACGTCTGTCTGAGTACGGAGGAAGCATTATCGACCGTCGACGCGGACACTCCGACCGCACACGTTAGCACCGCCGCCGTGTCAAACCACCCTCCACCGGTGTTCGTCTATCGACCCAAGAGACCTGTTGACGGACTTGGCCTTCTGGAGCACTTATGCCTTGAAATTGAAGGCATGGGAGGGCGGCGCCGTCGACGGAGGGACCACCCTGCTCTTCTCTTTGGTGAGCATGACGAAGATGAGAATGACATTGGCCTGTTTCGGTGATTGGGTCAGGGACGGAGAGGGAAATGGGGAGGCTGTTTTTTAGTGGATGTGAGAGATAAGAATGGGGTGTGGGTGTGTAGCCATGTGGTGTTGGATTTTATAAATGCTCATTTTGGTATTTTCATGCGAGTGAATTAGTCGTTCATTGGTTTGCAGAGAGCGAGTGAATTCCTTAAATCGCGCGAGTGAATTGCAGAGGGCAAAATTAGGCGTTCATTAGAATTTAAGATTTTGGGATTTCGGTGTGAATTCCCTAAATCAGGTAGTGAACTGCAGAGGGCAAAATTAGGTGTTCATTAGATTTTGAGGAGTTGGGAATTTGGTGGGTGTAAGGCTGTAAGCTATTGGCGGTGGAAATGGTGAGACAACGGCAAGCTGGTGGTGGTCCTAATAATTTTAGGGTTTAGGTTAAAGAGTATTTTAGTCATTTTATATGTAGTCAACGTCGAAAATAACATATTAGGGTTATATTGACACTTATATCAACTAGTTAGACCTATTTTTACACTAAAAATTATTTAAGAATTATATTGTCATTTAATAGATAGGATTATATTGGTATATACTCCCTCCGGTTTTCTAATATTGACACACTTTTATTTTTGAGATGATTTTTTGATATTGGCACATTTCTTTTTTTGGCAAATTCTAGATTGTTTTCATCCACTCATTTTACTATTTACCATTTCAATGAATTCTCAACCACTAATACTACCTTCCTAAATCCTTGTGTCAAAAGTAAATGTGTCAATAACCGGAGGGAGTATCTCTTATTAGGAGCTAGTAGCTCTATAAATGAAGGGAGTCGAGGGTAGTATTGTCCAGTTTCACACACGACTCGGAGAGAACCACCGGAATGAGGCCGCGAGAGATCCGGGGGAGTTGCGAGGGCTGTTGCCCCTTTCTCTGCAAATTCGCCCATGATTTCCTCTTCAATCCCAAATCAACGGCCCTTCAGACATACATTTACCTTAAACATAGAACATCATCATCTCATCTCATCTCATCTCATCTCATCTTCCTTAGCAGTCAGAAAGCAATCTTTGAGGCAGTGATGATCGATTCACGCGTTTCTTAATCTTGGTTCCCCGAGTCATGGATCGGGCATGGAGCAACAGGATCCGTATCTTGGCGGGGCAAATCTTTGCAGCCATGGCGGAAACCTTCCCTCTTTGCCCGATTTCTTACAGATCTGAGCCTCATCACTCTTACATTCTCATCCTTACTAACCTCCCGGTTTCGTTTTGTAGTTGGTGTGATCATCTACATGCTTGAAAAACCCGTCTATGCATTTTGTGTAAACAAATGGCAGCTTTTAAAAAAGTTGGAAATCTCATGAATTCGGATTAAAATGGTTGAATTGGCAAAATGGGTTTTCAGTGATGGAGGCTCAGATGTGTGATCTGGGCAAGAAGAGGTGAACCGCCATGGCTGCAAACCTCCGGTTGCAATTTTGCCGTCCGGGAGGTTTGCCCGGCCAAGATACGGCCACGTTTTCTCCGTAACCCGGGAGCTCAGAGGATTCGTTGTCTTCATCGTCACAGCCTCAAAAATCCGATATTTGTCTGTGAAAATGAAGAGAATACTGGTTATTGGCAATGGTCTCCTTAGATTCTGGCTTGGGAAAAAGAACAGAATAGTACTATTTTCCAAGAAATATCAAGGGCTGTTGGTTTGATGAAAATCATGGGATAAACAGAGAGGGCAACAACCCTTTAGACAACTCCCAATTTCTCTGTTTAGCCTCATTTTCTTCTCCCCTGAGCTCTCACACTTTCTGGACTCCATCTTAGCATTTGGAGCTTGCATTTTATAATGTCGATTTCCCATTTGCTGTTACACGTGGAGTTGAGGAAGGGACAGGTGGATTGGTTAGGTAAAATGTCATACAGTACCCACGTAATTAGGGGTGTTCATCGGTCCAAAATTGGACTGGATCGGACCGAAATTAAGAAAAAATTTGGATCGAGGATCGGACCGATTAGTGATTGTTTAAGATCGGAATCGGAGCAGAATTATTCCAGGTTTGGACCGGTACGGATCGGTTGGACCGAATTTTATCAGATTTTATTCTTTTATGTAAAAAAAATTGATGTTGGAAATTTTTAATTAAAAGTTTGCCTTTAAAAGATAGTAAACTAGAAGTTATTAGAATAAGATTTGCCTTGAAATATAAAAGAATACAAGCCAACGAAAATAAATCTAAACTAGTACATAAGCTTACTCCATCCGTCCCAGTTCAAGTTGCACATTTTTTGGTTAACTTTCTCATACCATGTTTGATCAAAGATTACTTTATTTATGTATAATAATTGTGTATTAAAATTTGATATTTAGAAAATACATCATTCAGGAATCCAATGATATCTCACGTAATGATATTTGTATCCATATACTCCCCCTGTCCCACTATTAACTTTCTATTTACTTTTTCAAAGTCAAACTTTATAAACTTTGACCATAAATATAAATTAATATATAAACAATAAATATATCATGTGACATATAGTTAGATTTGTCTTAACATCTATTTTCTAAATATTAATTTTTTATGCGTCATTATTATATACAACTATAAATATTTACGGTCAAACATGCTCATTGAAAACCGTGAAAAGGCAAATAGGAAGTTAATAGTGGGACATGGGAGTACTTGTTAAAATTTATGGTCAAATATGTCTTGAGAAAGTTGACCAAAAAGTGTGTAGCTTGAACTAGGACAGAGGGAGTATTATAAATACATAAAAATATTTACTTAAAAGTAAGTTACCGGTACATCCCGTCCGAATAAAAAAAATCGGTCTTGGATCGGACCGGACCAAAACACTAAAAACTTTTGAACCGGGGATCAGACCGGAATTCTACATATCTGATTCAGATCTTCGTATTCCGATCCGGTTCGATCCATTTTTACCGGTCCCGACCAATTTATGAACACCACTACACGTAACTCTTTTCGCATATCATTCAAATATAATTTCACGTTACTTTTTAAAATTAATTTAAAATATAATATTTTATAAAGTCAATTATTAATTTACAATTCAAACCTCTTCCTCTAAGATTTTCAATGCTCTTCTCATACTTTAATGCTTTTCAATTAATGATTAACTAATCTTCCATTGAAGCATGAAAGTGTAGAATTATATTCTAAAGTGTTCAATATCTTGGTTACGATTCCTTTTAGAGATTTTAGATCAACAATGCCACTATGTGCCTTCTTAACCTATATACTGCCACTATGTCATACTGAAATGCCACAGAAAAAACTTTTTAAAACTATATCAATTTTATTTATTTATTATGATTTTTTTATTTTTAATCAAAATTTAAAACTTCATATTTTACATTTTTCTAATTCAATTATTAATCATGAATTGTTGACAGTATTCTTAATTTGAAATTTTCAGATCTAATGTCAATAATTTTTTTTATCCTTATAAAGTATTCTCTCCTTATATTTGACCTTGGTTCCACCACTGGTGATGCCGTAAATGTCCAACCTTTTACTATGATTTTTGTCTGAAAATGATGTACAATATTAGTTGAGCACAAAAAAAATTCTTTGTCTTCTCTAAAATGTTTAATAAAAATAATGATCTTCTCTAGAATGTCTTTTTTTGCCGGAAATGATCCATTGACCAATATAGTAAAAATAGCAAAATGTTATGAATCACAATATTTATAAAAAAAATTGGAAGAAGAAGAAAATGGACATATATAACTCAATTGCACAAAATTCAATATAGTAAAAATTATCATCTAATTTAAATATTTTTAAATTTTTAATAGCACGATATTATAATTAAAATTTTAAAACTTTGATCATTTTTCATATTCTATGAAATTGTTATGCATGTAATGTTGATAACGATAATTTTACTTTGTCAAAGTGATATTTATTAATATTTTTTATCAACTAATTAAACGATATTAAAAACTTCTAATGCATTAAGATATATTTTATTTAAATATTAAATATTAAATTATCATAAAATTAACTTTATTTAATCTGTATAATTAATAAATATAAAAGATTGACATTTTAAAAATATAACATTTTTATTTATTTCTCTAAACTTATAATTTATTTATTTATTTTGGATCAATATATAAAAATTATATTTAATTTTTCTAAATCAATTAATTAATCATAAATTTCTGACAATATCCTTAATTTATAAATTTTTGATCTAACGTACATAAATGTTTTTTATAATGAGTCCATCCTTATATTTGGTTATGGTTCCACCACTGTTGATGTCGTAAATGTCCAACCTTTTACTGCAAGTTTTGTCTGATAATGATTACAGAGTTCAATATTCGTTTCTTGATCTTCCCTTAAATGTTTGATAAAAAATGTCTTTCTGTAAAATGTCTTTGTTTGGACGGAAATGATCCATTGACCATTGTAGTGAAAAATAGCACAATGTTATCAATTAATCATAATATGTTAAAAATATTGGAAGAAGAAAAAATGGGCATCTATATAACTCAACCAAGTTTAATTAGTAAAAAGCATAATCTAATTTAAGTATTTTATAAATGTTATAAAACAAATTGTATGCTAACAATACATGTTTTTTATCAAAATTTTGCAATGACACGATATTACAATCAAATTTTCAAAACTTTGATCATTTTTCATATTCTATTGAATCCATATGCATCAGTGTTTATAACGGTAATATTATTTTGCTAAAGTGTCATTTATAAATATTTTCTCAACTAATTAGATAACATTAAAATATATATATATATATATATGTATTTATATATGTATTTATATATGATAATATTTAAATTCATGTTCGTGCTAAAGCACTGCTGTTATCTAGTATTTGTTATTTCACGAGTGAATGGCACAGTTGCAAACTTGCAATACTCTCTCCATCCCACCCATATAGAATTTTTTACGGTTTCAATAACATATGATTGTCTGTAAATATGTGTAGTTACGGATAATAAAAACACACACAAAATTGATATTTAGAAACTACATGTTACGAAGAATCTAGCCATATTTCATACGATAAAAATTATTGTTCATATATATATATATAATCAAATATGTGATCAAAATTTGACACGTTTGACTAAAAAAAGATTTTGTGCATAATTGTCTGGGACAGAGGGAGTATAATATATTGATAAGAGGATGATGCTTACTCCCTCCGTTGCCTGCCAACTAGTTGACACTATTATCTATCAAATTTTGCCTGCATATATATATATATAAACAATAATATTGGCATATGTAAGATCTTTGAATTCGTCATAACAAATAGTTTCTAAAGCGTAAGTTTTTATCGTTATTATACGTAGTTAAATATATTAAAGATCAAACATGTTTCTTGAATACAGTGAAAACATTCTATGCAATTTAATGTGGGATGGAAGTACGGATTATCTATTTTAGTTACTGAAGAGGAAAAAATACACTCTTTCCAGTCTCAACTCTATTTGCCCTTTTCTTTTTATAGACGTTCCAACTGAATTTACACACTTGCTATATTGAAGAAAAAATCTGCAATGTAAAAGACTGTAATACCCCTAAGATTCTAAATATTTATCCTTAACACAAACATTTAAGGGGCCGTTTGGTTCAAACAAGGGAAAGGGAATGAAATCAGGAAAGGAAAGGGAATGAAATCAGGAAAGGGAAATAAAGAGAATGGAAAGGAATGATATTGGATTTCTCAAACTGTTTGGTTCAGCCAAGGAAACGGAATCAAATTCTCCTCCACTCTCTTTGTGCCTGTTTGATTCAAGAAGGGGAAACAAACTTCGATTTTAAAATTTAAAATCCCATATACAAGATAAAAGTAATTTCATACTAATCACACAATCTAATAATAATATCAAAAATTCATAAGAATCAACGAAAAAATTCTGATTTTTAATACAAAATTTTGTGAAGTATCATAAACCAACTAAAATTCGAATCACAAACATAAATCATTCAACATCGACTACCATATATGATCTAAATATCATCACTTCCACTAGAACTAGCAGTGCCAAGTAGACCCTTCAAAATACGACCATGTGTTTGTAAACTAAACCATGAAGGGCTTCTAAGTATTATCCATCTCCCCTTGAGTACCCCAAAATACCATTCTATCACGGTTCTAGCTCTTGCCTGTACTAAGTTGAAACACTCTTCGACGCTTTGCGGTTGACGAGGACCATTGTTCCACTCTCTAAGGTGATAAAGGTGTCCTCTAAATGGCGCAAGAAATCCCACTCCATTAGTATATCCAACATCACACAGATAATAATAACCTTTACAAAAGAAAATAATACTATTAGGCCATAATTTTTACATTGTAGTTATTAAGTATTCATATTCTCATTTACCTCTATAATCTTCAAACCACCTTGTCTAGAAATAGCATCACGTAGTACTCTACCATCATGTGTTGAACCCTCCCAACCAGGTAAAACGTAGATGAATTCCATATCCGGTGAACAAACTCCTTAACATTCATTGCAATTGTACCCTTTCTTGTCCGATATTTGGATCGATCCTCTGATGGTACATTTACATTAATCATTGTACCGTCAAGTGCACCTAAACAATCCTAGAAAATATACAACAATTTTAGATGATTTAATATCATAATTCTTTGATTTTTTTTGAAAGAAATGAGATCATTGTTTGTTTTACCTTAAAATACTTCCATCTGTCGTCATCAAAATCTTTTGTTATAGGCGAAGGCTTCTTAAGTAACACAATGTGCAACTTTAAAATTACCTTCAAGCACAAATTAAATTATCTACTAACCGTCTCATCACTCCTAAAAATAGGCCCCCACACATCTATTATTTTGGTGGTGTGCTATTGTATACAAGAAAATCACAACAATCTCCTATATAGGCATATGCCTAGTATCACTCAGGCCACCAATATCTCTAACCATCTCACAAAGCTTGTTAAAATCACATCGATTTATACGAAGATGACTCCTACAAAAGACATCACTATCTCTCACTAATATATTTAAATTGATCATTCTCTTTATTCTTCTACTTCTCTTGTTTTCAGACAAGAGTTTGAACTATACAATGTTTTCCTGATCGAGTAAAATGATAAGTATACCAGAATCACAACATTAATCACGGGTATCATAAATTCAATGAGCTACAATTCTCTTCTTCTTCTCAATGAAAGGCCAAGACGAGCCATTATGTGTATTATTAGCCAAAATATTATTAGGCCATGAAAATAAAGGAACTAATGATGTGATAAGTTAAAATTCCAAGCTCATTATGAAAAAATGATAATGAAACTAGGAAAGACAGAAGCAATAAATTATAAATGGCAGTCTCATTTTAAAAGTCTATACATATGTATACCTATGTATATGTTGAACTGAAAAATGATAGATCTGGGAAGTCTATGCCTAAGAGACTGACTCTACATTATAAAGCAGCATCCTCATCCTCGTGATATAGGATCTCACAAAAGGTTTCAATACCTTAAACATTAACAAGAGATCAACTCAGCAGCCTTACCTTTACATGCATGCAGTCTACTTCAGGAGTCAAAAACTATCTGATCACAACAAAATCCTCTAAAATCATCACTAAAATTATCATTTGATGTACACAACTTGTTCACCACAATCACTATCAGCAGCATTTCAATATCAACATGGGAAGCAATCCTAAGACACAGTGCCCAATTCAAGTACTACTTCTTTTGGTCTAATAGAGTCATTCCTCTTAGTCATCCTATTCTTGACAATCCTAAACTATAATGCCTACATAGGTGTTTTCTAAACTATAATTTTGTGTTGGTTTGTAACTAATGTTAACAGTCAGTACTTGTTGTCAGGACCGAAGTACTAACATCTTCTTTCTTGAAAAATATTTCTCATGTTGTGTTTCAAGTTAAATGTGATGCAACTTTGGTGCAGGTTGTGGAAATTGGATTAGTTATAAATAGGGCTGATCATGGTGTTAGTATGTTTTTTTCTAAACAAAAACACTTGGATCTTAATACCTATGTAGCTTTTTAGATCAGTTGAGCTTCACAAAAACAGCTCAACATATACAAAGTTAATGGTTTATATGGAGTACTTCCCATTAAAGTAAGCACTTGAACTTTGTAGTCTACAAGACTACTGCTAGATGAGGCAACAAGTTCACTGGATGTAGAATCAGAAAAGGCTGTTCAAGAAGCACTAAATCAAGTGATGCTGAATAAAACAACACTAGTTGTAACTCACAAGTTAAGCACAATTAGATCAAGTGATACTGTTGCTGTTTTAAAATATGGCATGATAATTGAGAAAGGTAAGCATGATGATATTGTAAACATGGCTAAGGGGGATTATGCTTATCTATTTGCTCAGCACCCCAACCACTCACCATAGGCATTCCATGTAACACCAATATACCGTGTTTCAGATTTCATAAGTTTTGAAAGAGAATTTGAAAAGATCCCTTGTTGATTTTTCAGTTGGAAAGGAGTATCATTTGATGTTTCATCAATAACTAGCTACTTTTTCCTGAGTAGGAAGGAAAATCAAAAGAATTCATATTGTTTTTAAATGAGTGGAAGTTGTGAAGCTATCTCAAGAAGATAACAATCCTAATGAGGCATCTCTAGGAGTGTTAAAATACTGGGAGTAAAGAATTCGTATCAGTTTATTTACAATGACTTTAAGTGCATCTACACACATTGTCCTAGAAGGTTTACAGAATTAGCTCATGTGATATACATATTTTTAATTCCTCCATTTTTATACCGTTTAATATCTATTTTCTCTATTTGCCATGACCAAAAGCTGTTTCAGCAAACAAGCAATGAGTTTTGGTTTAATTAATTAGCAATTCCAGTAAAGCCTTTCTTTACCCTACAACAGAATATGCATATTCACAAAAACATCAACTTCAAGCATGATCATCTCAAATAATTTCCTATCTCTCCCTATTACATGTCTGTACAAAGAACCGACAAACAAAGATTTCGGAAAGAATCTTCACAGTTTATAGGTTAAACATTCAACCAATGATAAAAACTACGCTATGTGAATGAAAAATTGGAAACACTAATTTTACAAAAACTACCATACATCAATTAGCGATTGAAAACGATGAGAAAATATATGAATCAAGAAGGCAAAAGTTTACATGGAGAATAGAGAACTCTTGCACGGAAGCTGAAGGTTTTGTGTAGAAGACGATGGACGAAATGGAAGAAGACGTGAAAGTGTTTATTTCTTGGAAACAAAAGTGGAATACGAAAATTGGGGAATCCGATTCTTATGGCGAGACTAGAGACTCACCATTAACCCAATTCAGAGAATCCCTAACCGTCAAAAAAGGAAAGGGAATGATTAAAAATAC
>JAULKK010322316.1:0-11323 GCA_032355705.1 Rubia peregrina | reverse complement strand
AAAATGCCATCACCTAAGTTTTTTTCGTCACTAGAGTCATCACTAAATGTTTTAGTGACGAGTGTCGTCACTAGTGTCGTCACTAAATGCCCTCTTCAGCGACGAGTTTAATTTCGTCACGAAAACTCCTAGCGGTGACGAAATTACAGTGACAGATTTGATTTTCGTCACTAAATGATGTCTTTAGTGACGACCCTCAGTGACGCTTTGTCACTGAATGCCAGATTTGGTGTAGTGCACCTACACATTTAACTTAAAGCACATACAAACAAAAATAGAAGCACATACACTTTACCCTCAAAGCACATACTCCCTCCGGTTCTTTAACATTGGCACATTTGCTTTTGGCACAAGAATTTAGGAAGGTAGAATTAGTGGTTAAGGATTTATAGAAATGGTAAAGAGTAAAATGAGTGGATGAAAACAATCTAAAATTTACCAAAAAAGAAAATGTACCAATATTAAAAAAACCATCTCAAAAAGGAAAGTGTGCCAATGTTAGAGAACCGGAGGGAGTATAAGAAATAATTAAATTTGCATGAAAATATTTGAGAAAAAATAAAACATATCAAATTGTATTAATATCTGGAAAAAATGGGCTAAGAATATAATCAAGGTCAAATAATTACCGGAATAATCACCCAACACTTATGAAGGTAAGAGAAGTATGGCTAAATATTCCCCTTACAAGACGCCAGTGCTGTGATGAATATGGCTTCTTGCCTTTTATTCTTCAAAATTATGTTTAAAACTTCTTTTGAAGTGCTGGAGAACAACTAAAATCATACGAGTTACGAATTTGCTTCATGACCCGATTTGACCCTTACGAGAGACAAACATATTGTATTTTAGTAGCCGAGGCTCCATCATTCGATTAAAGATATGAAGGGTCAAGATTTTGTCTCGCATAACATCTTTGTCTCACATAAATAGGTTGTCTCACCTGAACCCTCCCACACACACACACACACACACACACACACACACACATATATATATATATAGTGAAAGGCTCTATTAACACCCTTATTTGTACACCTATTTTAGCACCAAATTTCAGTCATCCAATCTAACATGATCTCACTCATTCACTTAATCTAATTTAGTAAATTAATGTCAACCATGAGATCATGTTAGATTGGATGGTTGAGATTTGGTGTTAAAATAGGTGTACAAATGAGGGTGTTAATAGAACCATTCTCATATATATATATATAATATTATAATATTGAATAGATTATAATTTACTCTCTATGATAAGACTAGCATAAATTTGTTTAAACCATATAATCTTATGTGGGTTATTTTATAATTAATATAAGTAATAAATTTATTTAATATTTAGTTTGATTTATTATGGTGAAATTTTTAAATATATATATATATCTAAAGTATATAATTATAATTTTTCCCTAATTCTAAATTATTATTATAACACTTATAAGTTACAACAATATTTTTAATAGAGTCTTTCTCTTGAAAGACGGTCTTTCCATAAATTATGAAAAAAATGAAGGTTTAAATTGCAAATTAAAATAAATCAAGATAAAATCTTTGGATTGCATTAACCGGAACATAAACGTATAATTATTGCACGATTCATAATAAAATTTTAATATTGCAACAAAAACTTTTACCTTTATATTATTCTAATTAAACCTCTTCTTTCCATAAACTCATGGAAAGACGGGTTTTCCCAAAACTTTACCTTTTTAAAATAGGTTTAAATCATTTTAATATTTATCCATATTTTATAAATCTCGTTCCTATAATTTTTTAAAGTTAAATAAATTATAATCTATCTCTATTTTGAGAGATATTTTGATATGTTTTCAAAATTATGAAAATCTAGTTGTAATAAATAGAAACAAGACAGTGAATTACCACATTAACTATATTAATTCTAAAAAAAATTAGCTAATGGTAAAACTATTTTAATCAAGATTATTTATTCGCCTGCTATTATATTATTATCATAACATGTAAGACAAAATCTTGGTATTGAAATTATAGAAAGGTAAAAGATTTTAGTTGTAATATTAAAATTTCATTATACAACATTTAGGAGTGATGAGTTTATGACCCGATTAATAAAACCCGAAAATTTAATTTTTATTTCTTTAAATTTACATTTTAAACCATGGTCTTTCCATAACTTATGAAAAGACCGTCTTTCAAGAGACGGACTCATCATGTAAAGTATAGTTTGTTGATAAATTTATGGCTCGTAAAATAAAAATGAAAATTTAAGGTTTTTAAAAAATATCTCACAAATTCAAAAGGGATCAATACAAACTGGAAACATCAACGGTAAGAAATCCGTGTTTCAGTTTGTAAAATCTAGATATCCGAGGTATAATTCAGTATGTAAATTAGAATCAAAATAGTCGAGGAATAAGAAACCGGACTTTAATTTTCATCACCATATTATCAAAAAAGACAAATTGCATTAACATCCTTGTATCTTTTTTAAATTATAGTTTTAGATAAATTTGCAACCAAAAAGCATACTCCAAAGATTAAAGTGTTCCATACATTTAGAAAACTTTATCTTTATTAAAACTTAGGTTTTTTTATAGGATGTGTTTTAAACAATAATTTTAGGAATGGGAAGTATCAAGAATGTTGACTTATAGAGACTGGATAGAGTTCCTAATTTATAAACTGAAAAATTATAATAAAAATATCATATTTTACAAATATCATATTATTTATACAATATTATTCTATTTTCTTGTTTAAACACGTCTTATTACACGTTTAAATTATAAAAAGTAAAGGATTAGTAGTTAACTTAAGAAATGCTACCTCTCCTAACACCTACCCTTTTCTTTTAGTGTTGGTATTTCGAGATTTTTTCTAATAGGCAGTTTAAACATTGATTTTTTCATAACTTTTGCAAAGAACACAGAGTCTAACTATTATGTTTATGTAGTTTTATTAGTTTTTCTTTATTTTTATATTTATTATAATTTAATTATTGTTAGGTAATTATTTAAAATGCTTAAAATTTTATATTAGTTATAAGTTTATCAAAATACATAGAGAATGTAATTTAATTTTTTAATCAAATATTGAAATATAAGTAGGAGAATATTATATATATTTTTCGGTTACGAAGAAACAAAATAAAATAAAGAATATAAAATCAATAAAAAATAAATGATGAACTTTGTTGAAAATACGATGAGATATAATTATTTTTCTTACAAATAAATATGTTAGTGTAAAGACTTAGAAACTTCACTCTCTTGTTTAACATATTGATATATATTCATCAGTATTTGAGCTGCTCGAAAACTATTAATTTTAATTATAAAATTATAATTTTACAAAAAAATAAATTGGACAATTAATTATTTGATTTTTTAAGGTGTATACAATATTAAATATTATAAATTTATTTTAATAATAAGTTTTTAAAGTTTTTAGTGTATGTGTCACTTGAAAAAATTAAAATATTATGTATATAAATAATGTATATAATGCAAAGGATAACATGGATAGAAAATGATTGGAAATAAATTGAGTAATAATTGAAATATTAAATTTTATTATTAAACATGTAATATTTATAAATTTATGACCGACAAAGACTTGTACGAGACGGTCTCGTAGCGAGACCGTGGATTGATTTATAAATAATAGATACTTAATTTGGGATGGGGTATTAAATATAGTTTTCATATTCTTTAGGGACTGAATTGCAAATTAATTAAATCTGGCCATACCCTTACTCTTCAGCATCTCATCGTCTCCCCTCTTGTTTTTCCCTTTTCCGGCGATCTAGGTTTGCTATTCCGACTGCGATTAAGTACTTTCATTCGATTTCGTTGCTTAATAAGCAACAGATCGTGTTTCATGTGAGTGTACTCGAAACTTCTGGTATGATTTTTGGAGTTTCTTCCATGTTTGCTTGCTAATTGGTTCATTTTTTATCAGGTAGTTCCGACAACCTAGCTTTGTGTTTCTGCCTGATAATTTTTACTCTTAGCCTATTTATTGTTTAATAAGAATTTTTGTCAGTGAACTCTGAGCTTTCTATCCATTTTTTGAAGTTCTTAGTCTTTTCGATTGGAAGTAATTAATTGCAACGCTAAAGGTTTTCATATATATATATATATATATATGTTGTTTATTAGGCATTCATTGATGTCGATAATTTTTAACTATATTATTTTTCATGTTTATTGTATTGTAGATGTCGAAGAAAGGAGGTCGTGTTGAATCTGTTAGTTTAGACGAATCCGTGTTGAAAATTGCAAAATCATACCCCCAGCCTTCCGGTTCTTCGAAGTTGCTGTAAAGGAGAAGAGGACGACTTCTTCTTCCCAAGGTTTGTTGCTTCTTTTATTTGTTTGGCGGGAACATGTGAATTTATTACTATATTTGTTTTTTTGTCGTCTAAGGTTTTAAATGATGTTTTACTATTTGAATATGATGTTTCAAGGTTTTCAATTGACTTCCTTTCCTGTTTATGCGACCCTGTTATTAATGTTCCTTCTGGAAGTGTGTTATGTATGCAGTTCTTATTATTTGTGTTTTATATTGTTATTGCTTGTTTTTTAAATTCCATTATTTTTATTGTAATTTTCAATAGGAGTGATGATTTAAGTATCTCAGTTGATGTTTTTATTATTATTTCAGGTTTCACTTGATGCTTTACAGTTTCAATTTGACAATACATGTATTGAAATTGACTTTACTGTTACAGTACTGACATTTCTTTGTAATGTGTGATTTTATGTGTGATGATGGTGTCAGTTTTTAGTAGTATATGTTAACTATTTCTATATGATGTTGTGTGTGTTTGATGGTTTCACATTTTTTGTATGTGCACATTTTTTCCTTCTTTTTTCAGAATGATATTGTTAGGTTTTTCATTGATGTTTTACATTTCTTTAATGATCATCTGTTTTGTTTATTTGATTATCCCAAATTCTAGTTCTAAACTTGCATTATGATTAATGTTTCTGACGTTCTCTGAATATTTATACATTTGTATGTGTGCTGGTGTTGTTTATGCTATGAATTATGTCGTTTTAGATTGTGGTGGTCCTGTCAAAAATTTGATAGAATTCGTGGTCTGACGACTCCGACATTTACTACAGATATTTTTTATATGTATAATTTTGTTGTCTTTTTTATTCTTATTAATGTTTTATTTTTCTTTCAGCGTCGAGCCAAGAAATGAAAAAAAGAAGAAAGTGGCCGAGGTGTCTATTCCAGCATCTCCAATCCCTGATGCTTCTGTTCCAAAAGAAAATATCCAGAAAAGGTGTATGAAGCAAGTTGCTGTTAAACTTGTCAGATTGATAGGTGGTAAGGCTAAAGTCGTGGTTGAGTGTGAGAGTGATTCTGAGGGCCAAGGGATCATTCAAATTTTAATATTGTGCTTTATTATCTGATAGTTTATTAATTTGCTTTATTATCTTATTGTTTCATATTTTTTTAGAGGAGGGTGCCAGTAATGTTCATTCCAATCAAGTCGCATTTGCTTCAGTAGATGAGAAGGTAACTGGTAATATTTACACTTTTGATTTATTTTTCAGTTGATGTTCTATTTATTACTATTTACCTTTTACCAATATGGTTTGATGTATCATATAATTCAGGTGAGGGGCTTATTTTATTCTGATTTTTGATGTTTTATTAATTACTCTTTACCTTTTACTAATATGGTTTCATATTTCATATAATTCAGGTGAGGGTGTCCGTCAAGTATTTTCTTAGTCTGGAAAAAATTCTGCTAAGAAGGGTAAAATACGTTTCCTTTTTCATGCTTCTTTTCTGATTATTGAAGTTTCATTAAATAAACTTGACCTTTTACTAATATGGTTTGATGTTTCATATAATTCAGGTGACGGTGTCAGTGAAGCTTTCGTTGAGCTTGAAAAAAATCTGCTAAAAAAGGTTAAAATACATTTCCTCTTTCATGCTTCTTTTCTAATTATTGAAATTTCATTAATTACACTTTACTTTTTACCACTACGATTTGATGTTTCATACAATTCAGGTGAGAGTGTCAGTCAGGTTTCTGCCCAGCCTTCAAAATCTGCTAATAAGGGTAAAAATAGTTTTTTCTTTTAATACTTCTTTTCTTATTTTTAACGTTTTATTTTTTTGCTTCTTCCTCTTTAGTAATTTGATCTTGATGTTTTTTTTCTTCTTTCTGTTTAGTAATTTGATCATGATGTTTTAATATATATATATATATAGGTGTAGTTGATGAAAATGTTTCTTCAGCTGGAAAGAAGCTCCAGTCAAAGCTTCCTTTCAAATCTATGTTGATTTTGATGCTGGAGTCATTGATCTTTTATCTGGTAATTTTTTTAACCCTCATATTTTAAATTACCAATTCTCTTTATATTTTTGTGTTACACCTTCATTTAACTGTGTCTTTACTCTTTTTATTTGTAGAGGATATTTTCAGTACTTCCCCTTCTCAATTTCAAACACTTGATGGTCTGATTGATGATGAAAGGATTCAAGTGATCAGGGGTCTGAAGATGAAGATGGTTCTGAATCTGATCATAATTCGGACAGTGAGGATGATAAAGCAGATGATGTTGAGGAAGGTGGAGAAGGTGACAATGAATCTGACAATGAAGAGGAGGAAGCTGGAGAAAATTTGGATGAAGGTGAAGAATCTGAGAAGGAGGAGGATTCAGAGAAAGTTGGTGATGTTTAACAACAATATGGTGATGTTAATTATATAAGTCTGATAGAGAGGAGAATTCTGATGATAATGATGAGAACAAATCAGTGAGTGATGAGAATGATGTTTATTCTGATGATGAGGAGGAGGATGAAGTTAGGTCGGATGAGAAGGGTGACTGTGATGATTCAGATGAGGAAGGTTGCAAAGCTGTTTCTGTGAGTAAGAGGGTTAGAAAGGAGGGTGAAGATGCGGGTAAAGGGAAAGGGATATCTGTTGGTAAAGGGAAATCCGTTGTAAGTAAGAGGGTTAGAGAAGATGGTGGAGGAATTGTGAAGTCCAAAGTTGCGAAGGTTGTCAATGATGCATCAAGGTATATATATATATAATTATTGTTATAGTTTAAAAACATGTTACATCTTTTTTATTATTGCTTATTTAGTTTTTATATTTTTGCAACTCAAAGAGGGGCTACTCTACGAAGTGTAGCTCTGGTAAGATTGTAGATCTTTTGAAATCATGGACTGATAGGAAGATCATGTCAGTTATAAATATAGGGATTGAATGATTATTGAAGATTAATCTTGGTATTCTGCCCAAATTTTTTATTCAGTTTCTGGTTTCTAACTTCAACCCCATTAGTTGCTTACAGTGCATAGGTAGTGATAAGTTTTATATCACTAAGGATGATGTTTATGATGCAATGTGTCTGCCTATAACTGACATTGAGGTTGTAGAAGTTAGTAATTCTGGAAAGGGGGAGAATAGGGACATGGAATTGAGGCATAAATGGAGGATGGAATTAGGGGCTGATAAAAATGATAATATTCCATGTGATAGGCTGCTTGGTAAAATATCTTTGTTGATTGAGAGAGGTGATGAATTTAAAAAGTACTTTTTGATGTATTGCTGTGTAATTTTCTTAGTCCTACATCTAGAAGTACTGTTAATTTTAAGCTGTTGAGGGTTGTGAAAAATGTGAATGAGATCAAGAACATGGATTGGTGTGGGTTTGTGTTGATATTTTTTTTGTGATGTTGTTGAGAGGTATAACAATGGTCCATTTGATACTGTAAATGGTTGTATTTTTTTTTGCCTTTGATCTGCTATCTTTTCAATTTCCGTTTTAAGGAGTCTCGTTGCCTACTAACCTCCCTTTAGTCTAGCACTTTGATGATAAGAAGGTTAAGGTCATGTGTAAGTCCATTGGTAGTGCTGGTTTTGAGGTTGTTTGATGAGCGACAGTGGGTTTCCTTTGACTTTGATGGGAAAATTAAAGTGTGTAGGTTTAGGACCAGGTTATGGCACTGCCCGCAGTACCTCTCACTATGTAGTGTTGGAGATTCCGGATGATTTACCCTCTGATGAGAAGATTCTTGTTGAAGCTCCTTCAATAAGTTTTTTATTTATATTATGCTTGTTGTTTTTCATATGATTTTTGAATTCATGATTAATAATGTTGTGTTTTTTTTAGGATGCTGTTGAGTGGTCAGTGAGTTTTTCCCATAATATTTTGATCGTTACGCGATCCTATGTGGCTGAGATGATAAAGCTGGGTGAAAAAGCTACAGCTCCAGCCCAAGTTGGTGTTCTTGCAGTTTCTATTCCTGTGTGTTCACAAGAATATTTCAGCGATGGTCTGTTTGATGAAAATTGATGCAATCACCGGGAAGTCAATGAAGAAGTACACACCTGAAGTTCCATCATTGAAGACTGGAGGAGAACCTTCTTTTGACCTTGGGATGAGAGCTTGGAGGACATAGAAGGAGTTGTAGGTTCTTCTAGTTTTTGTACCTGAGAAGAAGAGGGCTAAAGCTGTTCAGAAGAAGGATGCACATGTAGCTAAGTCATCGAAGGGATCAAAGAATCATTAGTAGTTTTTTTTATGATGTGATGAACTTGTATTTGGTTTTGATGTTTTAAATATTGTTAGTTGATGTTTTAGGATTGTTGGGTTTGGATGTTTTGGGTTTGGATAAGTATTTTTAGGTGATTCTTATAATTCTAGTTGGAATTTGACATTTGGTTTTTCAATTATAGTATGAAGTTGACCTTTTAAAGTAATGTAGTGACAATTCAATAGCAGGTTTTGATGTTTTAGGGTGTTGATGATAATGCCTTTTTTATGCTTAAACGTTCATTTGTCTCTTTGTAGAGTTTTTATCATCAATGATTAAGTATGAAACATTATGTTTTAAGATTAGGATATCACAAGTTTAGTAGTTGTTTACTGTATCATTAAAAATGTCACAATTTGTAGTTATAAATTTGGGTATACTGAATGTAAAGCCCCATTAAAATGATCATTTGGTATCTATAAGGCATCACAACTATTAGTTAAAACATCATATTCCTGTAAATTAACTTTCAGTACTAAAGCAAGAAACTTATGGAAACCTGTAAACTTTAAAAAGATTCCCATAATAAACCTTCTGTATTACACTGAGTTGAGCAAGCAGTTTTAATTCAAGATCCTCACTTCTTAAAAATGTAACATCAAATGAAAGTGTTGAAACATCACATAACAGTATTGAAACATCAAATTTGTTTTTGCAAGTTTAGAACTCTTGCTTCATCAACTTTGGTGTCCTCTGATTACGATAATTTGGGCTTTTGGAGTCTTGGACCCAAACTCCTTCTGTGGCTTCTTTCTTTCAAGCTTCCATTTCAACCTCTTACTTCTTCCCTTTGTTTTGATCTTTTTGGATCTAGGACTTCTGGAGTACTTTTTGTTGGTGAATCCTTGGCACTGTTTGTCACTGATTGTTTAGTTTTATCTTGATCTTTCATTGAAAGGAGCCAACATACTGTAGTTGAATCCCTGTTCAAACCATTCTCAAGTGTTCTACGAGTTTCTCTATTTCTTCACATTTCAAATCTAAATTGTTGTATTTTCTGAGCATCTCATGGCGCCATGGTATCTTACCTTTCATCTCACTATTGTTCTTGTTGGTTTGTGTTGATGCACCTCCAAGTACTATGTTCCATATTTCATTTTCCCCATCTTTGTCGATCTCTTAAGTATATAATCTTTAGGTATGGTTGTGATGTTGCGCAAGTGGAGCACCCGAAGGCTGTGGAAGCACAATAGCCCAGGTTCTTCAAAGTATTTGCAAGAACAGTTGATCTCCACTTTACCATGAATGAGTCTGTAGTAAAATTTCTCTACCTTTGTTTCATTATTTTATGGGCTGACTTCATAAACATCTTCATGGCCAATGTTAAATATATTTTTCCACTTTACTTGTGATTGCCAGTTTCCACTATGTTTCAAAGTCCTTGAAAATGTTAAGAGTGTATATCTCCCCAGAATGTTTCAGCAATCCCGCCCTTTTTTCTGCTGCTCTTGGTTTCCCTATTGATATGCTATACTCTCTGCTTGTCTCCGTGCTTCTCCAACTTTTGATAGTTTTTCCAAAGATTGCAAAAAACCATGTCAAGTTGGTTGGTTTTGAAGCACTGAAGTTGATTGCTTTGTTGGTACTTTCACTATGCTGTGATGACAAAGTTCAAGCTGAGAAGAAATCCTTACTTAGTACAGTACACCATTTATTCCGAAGTTCATACAAGCGCTTGAACCATTCTTTGTCCTACAGCTGGTAGGTTTCTATCATGGAATTCCAACATCTTTCATATTCTTCTTTATTTGCACAACCTTTCAAACATTGGTTGATTGCCATTCCAAATTCTTCATCACTCTTTACTTTATTGTACTGACTAATTGCGTTCTGTTTCAAAGGCCACAAACAGAGTATGTGTTTTATGTTTTTGAATACCTAAGAAACAGCAACAACAATTTCAGCCCATGTGATGTGTCCATTTTATATGGTGATTTTGGGGATCTTTTATGCTCATGTTGGTAGGCTTTTGTGCTTTGGATACTCTATTTTACCATGAAATTCTATTACTAGAGTTAAGAGCGATTTTATCGCTTTTGTCACTTGTAATAAGAATTCCGTGAGACAAGGTAATTGTTGAAGATTGGAAGGCTTACTTGTGAGCTTATTTTGTTACTATCATTGAAGAAGGCCATGTGCAAGGATGTTAGAATAATGAAGGCCACGGGTCAAAACGTGATAGAAGATAGAAGGTTCGAAGAAGGAAGTCAAAGAGGCGGATTAATTGTGATCCGAAAGTCTAAAGGAGAGTTCTGAGAATTATACGAGAAGAATCAGCCTTCAAGGATGGTACCATTGGATTTTCCTTCTCGATTACCATAAAAACGACTACAAGAACACTCAAAACGGAGCAACAGAAGATCGGAAACGGAGCAACGGAATACCGGACGCCCGACCGGCCAGGTGAAGAAGACCGGGCTGAGACAAAAGCTGCCCTCGGAATGAAAACTGCGCAGGCAGCAACTGACAGTGCACGATTAGCGCACCCTGCTCCCTTTTTGACCCAACTTGTACTATAAATATCCCCCACTTTTCCCATTCTTCTCCAACCCTCCTAGCCCGATTTTGTGTCCGAAAACCCTAGATTTTCAATTTCCTTTTCTTCTTTCTTTTCATAGTTTTTGTAGATTATTTATGGGATGTTGTAATCTAGCTTAGTTAACTCCCTGGGAGCATTGGATTGAAGCTTTCAAACTAATGTAGTAAGAACCTCTATTTCACTCTTTCTTGAAGCATTTGTTATTTAGCATTTATTGTGTTCTTGATG
>JAULKK010322307.1:0-11324 GCA_032355705.1 Rubia peregrina | reverse complement strand
TGCAACTTAGACCTTTTACCTTTTATTATTGTAATTAAACCCCGTCTTTCCATAAGGTTATGGAAAGACGGTCTTTCTAAAGACTTTGCCTTTATAAAAATATGGGATTTGATTAAAATAATAAAAGGTAAAGAATTTTAGTTACAATATTAAAATTTATTATGCAACGTGCAGTAGATATAAGTTTATGATCCGATTAATACAACCTAATTTTTTTATTTAATTTATAATTTAAAATATGTCTATGGTTCATGAAAATATCGTTTGCCGTCTCAATTTTTAATTGGATGAAAAAATGATGTCAATTTCACTGAACCTAACGAATCTCGACACAAAACCTCTTAATCCGTAATAAACAATCTATTGGTTCCTTTTTTTATATTTTTTGTAGATAATTTTTTTAAATTAATGTATAAAAAATAATATAATAATACAAGATAGTTTATCCTACTCCCTCCGGTCATCTAATATTGACATATTTACCATTTATCGATGATTTTTTAAATTGACACTTTCCCTTTATGGTAAATACTAGAATATTTTCATTCACCCAATTTACCTTTTATCATTCCAATGCAATTTCCACCACTAGTTTTACTTTTTTTATATAAAAAAATCCGTGTCATTTCTTTGGTGCCAATTTAAAAAAACCAGAGGGAGTATGGTAAATACCTGAGTATCAACTTTTCATCCTGTGACGCTATATATTTCTAGAATATATCTGGTCTAAAGTGTGTTTTAGAGTTCATGAAAATAAATTTGTGAAAATTTCTAAACTGTGAAAATATTAGTATTCCATCGGTATATCTATTTGTGACACCATAGGTATAGGTTCTTGGATTTAGGTAAAGAAAATGAGTTGATGAAATTGATTGTATATAGTAAAAAATAGAATGCGTGGATGAAATTGAAGGAATTTTGCTAAAAATGGAAAGTGTGCCATTTTTAAAAATCTCAATAAAGTAAGTGTGCCACAAATAGAGAAACGGAGTGAGTAACATGTTCCAACATATGAAGTGCAAAAGTAATAATCCCTCCATCCCAAGATTAATGGCACTATTATTTTTTTACGGTTGTCAATGATCATGTTTGACTGTAAATATCTTTAGCTAGGGGTGTTCATAGGTCGGGACGGGTCGGGCCCAAATTGACTCAAAATTTTGGGACAAATGGGTTGGGTTGGGTTGGGTCGGGTCGTGTCGGACTGGGTCATGGGTCGACCAAAATCATATAAAATAGTAATTTTTTAAATTTATTTAAATAAAATATATTATTTTTAAATGTAATAATATTTAAATGATAAATAAATTATGATTTATTTTATATAATTTAAAATAAGAATATTATATTATATTTTATTATATATTGTTCACTTAATAAAGAAAAATACAATTATTTTCATTTTACTTAGTTATAATACTTTCAGTTACAATACTACCATAGTGATGGCCTTCTCGGTTAAACTATGGTGGAAATATCAAACTGCAATTGCTCCTTGGACCTCATTCACTGCATCTCTCCCTAATTCCTCCAAAAATTCACAGAATTGGAAGAGAATTTGCCAAGTTAATGATTTTGCTGAACAAAATTCAAGGGTTATCCTTGGAAATGGAGAATGCAATTTTTGGCACTCTAATTGGACAGATAGAGGTCCTCTTATTGACATCATAAATCATGAACTAACTGATATTCAACTCAGTTGCAATGTTGCTCAGTTCATAAAGTATAAACATGATCTCATGCCTTCATTAACTCCACTTATTGACATTTCTTTGCAGGTGTTCTTACAGAAATCAAGGTTGCATGAACATAGATTGGACAGACTTATATGGAAACCTGAATTAAGAGGCAAGTTCACTTTTAAATCTGCCTATTATACCCTTAGAGATAAGAGGTCTACTTCGGTTTTGTTGAAATCAGTTTGGATGGATAGAATACCGGAAAAAATCTCGATTTTTTATGTGGAGAACTATGAACGCAATCCTACCTTTTGATAATATTCTCTCACATTTTGCCTTCCAATTACCTTCTAAGTGTCCATTTTGTGAAAATCGGGATTCACTACGCCATTTTCTGAATGATTGTACTTTTGCTAGGGATATATGGGACGAGGTTAATAGAATCATAGGAATTAAGCCTCCAAATTTCCTTTCAATCTGGGAAAGGATTTCATTTTATCTCACTAAATCTGGTCTCACACCGATTCACACACAAATTATTCACATGGTCTTGCCTTTCACTTGTTGGAATTTATGGATAGCTAGGAATAGATTTGTATTTGATAATAAAATCGGGCAGGTTTCTAGTTTGATCAAGGATATTAAAGGAATGATCTATAATGCCTATGCAACAAAGCCACTTTACATTTCCCATGTTTATGACATTCAACTTGCATCTGGGGGTTTTCTACCTAAATGGTTGAAACCAGCTAAACCTAAAATAGTGTGTGTCAGGTGGACAAGGCCTACAAGTGGATTAAAGTGCAATGTAGATGCCTCATGGAATTCAATAACACTTAAGGCTGTTTTGGGAATAATCATTAGAGATTCAAATGCTTCTTTCTTAACTGCTGTATGCCAATATGTAAATGCCAATTCGTCCCTACAGGCTGAAATTCTTGCTATACAACTTGGAATAACTGTTTCACAAAACTTTCATGCACAAATCTATTTGGAATCAGATTGTCTCCAAGCTGTTAATATGCTTGCAAACCAAGAACTGGCTAACTGGGAACTCTTTGAACTAGTGGATGAAATCAGTAATCATCTAGAGTCAGTAAATATTGCACATACATTTAGAGAATCAAACATGGTAGCTGATGCATTAGCAAAACATGCTCTACTAGGGAAATGTGGATATACTTTCATTTACACACAACTCTCACACCACATTAGAGGTTTGTTTATGCTTGACAAATTTGGAACTTATTCCCTGAGAATTACAAACTAGCATAGATGCTACTCATTGGCTCTCTCTTTCTTCAACAGGTTTCACAATATCACAATTTTGAACTCCAGCTCCAAATCAGTTTTTGGAGTGCTTTGATTGCGGTTACTACTTTCAAAATGCAGACTGGTTGTCTTCATGCTGCTACTGCTGGGGAAAGTGCTGCACATATCTTGCTTTGATTTGGTCTCAAATGCATAATATCACGGCATGTTAATACTGGTTATATCTTAGGCTTTGGTCGGATATTTTTGTAAACTTTTTAAGCCTTAGATATCTCTTCCATCAGCTATCACACCTTAGAGTGATTATTTTTGGATATCTGGCCTGAATCGATTAACACAGGGTGTGGAGATTGATTACAGGAATCATATCCAAAACGCTCCACTAGGGCCATTTTTGGTAGGCGATTCAGTTTTTGTATATGTCCGGATCTGCTATATTTTTGGGTTTTATTTTGGGGTTTGGAGTGCCTAATAAAATTCTCCCATTCACTCCCGATGGATGTTTAACTTTAAAAAAAATCTAGAATACTTTTAATATTTTATTTAAAATATATAATTTTACTAAAATTTATTTATATAATTATGAATATATATTTCAAATATTAATAAATATACTATTTATAATTAATAGTAGTTTTGAAAAATTATTTTTAGTTGTATAAAAAAATTCAAGAATGTTAAACTTGTTTATGAATTAAATTTAAGGTGGGTAAGTTGTATTTAACTAATTCTTTTTTTGTGATTTTTTCTCAAGAAAATGAATTAAAATTGCAAATGGGTCAAAATGGGTCGATTTAGGTCAAAATCCAGGCCGACCCATTTTGACTCGACTCACATCGACCCAAATTGGACATTGACCCGACCCGACTCGACTCATATGGGATGCGTCAGAATGGGTCTGGGCGGGTCGGTTCAAGCAATTTGAACACCCCTATCTCTAACTACATATAATAATTCTGTACAAAAATGATACCTAAAAAATAGATATTAAGATGAATATAATAATATCTCACGTGATACGTTTATTATGTATGCATTAATTTTTATTTAGGGCCAAAGTTAATATTGGGACCGAGGGAGTAGTAGAATAGTGAAAGTAGGATGAATGAAATTATTGAGTAGAAATCACGATCAAACTGAAGTAAAATTAAAGATAACGAAAAATATACACAAAATTATAAAATTAACTTAAATAGTATGATTTTAAACTTTTATTACAATGACTTGAACTGCAGATGAGATGAAGAAAACGGAACCTTACACAGTGATGTTAGATTGATAATTGAAGAATTAGTAAATACAAAGAATTTATGTGATGCGGTTTCACATAATTTTATGGTGAAATGAAAGGTTTAAATACAGATGTTTAATTATGGGAGATGATATTAGTACTTTATGTCATTCTTAGAATTTTATTTATTCCTAAGATAAAAAAGTTTTATATTAGTCCTTCCCAAAGTTAAAATAATGTCTTCATGTAGCACTTACTTGAGTTAACAAATACTACAAATCGTACCGTTCTTACTTCTTATACTCCCTTCAACAAACATGTTTAACCATGAATATTTCTAATTATCTATAATAATGTCACATAAAAAATTAATAATTAGAAAATAAATGTTAAAATAAATCTAATAATATCTCACATGATATTTTTATTATTTATATATAAATTTATATTTATGATCAAAATTTACAAAGTTCGACTATTAAAGTAAATACGCAATTTAGAGTGAGACGGAAGAAGGCTCTGTTCTCTGAAATTGATTTGGTCTGATTTGAGCTGAGTTGAACTGATTTGAACAGAACTGAATTTAAAATAAGTGAGTTGAAAATAGTAATAATATGACTAAATAAAGTTTAAATTCACTGAATATTTTTTTTATTAAATTGAAGTGAACTAAACTGATTTAAACTTAATTGCAGATATCCACGAACGGGGTGAAGTAGTTTTTTTTAATCCAGCGTCTTTTCTTACGCAGCAAAGGAGATCAAAGTCGAATCTCAGTTGGGCAGGGAAAAATATTAGAGTATTTGTTTGATTTTAGATCAGAGCAGGTTGCGGAATCTCTGGTTCAATGTGAAACTGAAGGGAAGAGACAAAAACACCAGTCACTACTTTAATTCTTTTTCAACCCACAATTATTTCTATTTAATACTCATTCTTGTCTCCTTGGCGGTGGTCTTCTTCTTCAACTGTAACTATAGTCCAACAATTTACCACTAAATTGAGTTTTCTTCAACGCGAAAGCCCAGTATTTAAACTACACATTTAATAAGAAGGGATAAATAAATTTATAATCATAATTTTAACCTGAAATTATCAATATAATCCTGCAATCTCAAAAAATATCAATTTAATCCTAACTAATTATTGTATTTGTCAATCTAACGTTAACTTTCAAATATTTGTGTCGATATATCCAAACACTCTAATTCCGGCAATGACCAAACAAATTCATGACCAGAAAATGAAATGACAAAAAGACCCCTTATGACAACCTTATATTTCTTCTTCAAAACCTAATTCTTGCTCGAGGCCATAAATAGCCTTGCGCAAGCGACAAACATGATCTGGGCGAAGAGATCCTTATAACCAACAGGCTGAGCCATATACATTGGAGCGTCAAGAACGCCATTAAGAAAGACATTTTTAACGTCCAACTGATGAAGTGGCCAAGAGCGCATCGTAGCAATGGCAGAACGGTGGGAACTGTCGAGGCCTTGACCACAGGGCTAAAAGTGTGATCAAAATCGAAGCCTGAAATCTGAGAGAACCCCTGAGCGACTAGACGAGATTTATAGCAGTCAATACTGCCATTAGGACGATAATTGAGATTATATACCCACTTGGAGCCAACAATGTTGACGTCCGAAGGGCGTAGAACTAGCTCCCAAGTGTGCCGACTATGAAGGGAAGCAATCTCCTCATCTATAGCTGCTACCCAAGACGGATCACGGAGAGCAGAATGATAGTCTGTAGTTTCCTTCTATGAGAGTAAAGCAGCAAGAAAACTATGTGCCGCAAGATTTGAATTATTTCAACACTGAATGGCCCCGGTGGTAGAAAGAGTCGTTATCCGATGAGTCCGTATAGGAGATGAGGGCAAGGAACCATCCGAAGAAGAAGAAGGCGGTGAGGCAGGAGGAGTGGACTGGGTAGATGAGGTCGAAATTGTAGGAGTGACCATCAGAAGAGGGGCGAACAGAAGACAAAGAAGTCGGCACTACTAAGGAATCCAGCTTAGGGCCAATGAAAGCAGAGACACCCAAAGTCGAGAGTGGTGATCTAGCTGCCGTGACAGAGGAAGAGGCAAAAGGAAAGCATAACTCATCAAAACGGGCATGTGGGGTTACATAAACTCGGCATAAGGCAAGATCAAGACATCGAAATCCTTTATAATGCGAACTGTAACCAATAAAAATGCACGGAATGCTGTGGGGTGACAGCTTGTGCGGTGCAACTGGCCAAACTTAAGGAAATACCCAACACCCAAAAGGGTGAAAATTCGAGTAAACGGGATCTCGGTAAAAGAGTATACTATAGGGAGTGGAACCCTGTAGAACAGGAGTATGGAGGCGATTAATGGTGTAAATTGTCGTAGCAACGACATCATCCCAGCGAGATAACTGTAAATGTAAGTGAAAGAGCATAGTCAATCCCATTTCCACAACATGTCGATGTTTTCGCTCTGCTCGCCCATTTTTCTCCGGAGTGTAAGGGCAAGAAACTTGATGGTGGATGCCCTTAGAAGCAAAATGGGAACACCAGGGAGTGTTAAGAAACTAGGAACCACCATCACTCTGAAATACCTTAATCTTATCTAAAAATTGATTTTCAACCAATGCCTCAAGCTGCAGATAAATATCAACAAAATTGCACTTGCAATGAAGCGGATACAACCAGGTGAATTGAGAAAAATCTTCAACAAACAAAGCATAATAAGCAAATCCAGGTGCAGTAAAAAAAGGAAAGGCCCCATAAGTGACAATGAACCAAATCCAATACATGCAAAGAACGTTTATGATTTTCAACAAACGACAACCGATATCCCTCTGCCATAATACAAGGGGTGCAAGTGTTTGGTTTGGGTAACAAGGAAGAAACATAAAGTAATCCTGACTTTTGCAAACTGGAAATGATACTGTTGGAAACATGGCTTAGGCGAGTATGCCAAAGATCAAATGATGCACACCCTTTATTTTGTCGCAGAAAAGAAACAAATGTGGTCTCCTCTTGATCCAAAGCGTACAAGCCACCCTCACTGTGACCTCTGCCCACTACCTCCTTGGACACTTTACTCTGAATCTCAAAGTTACGATCATCAAAAGTAACAAGAACATCCATATCTATGGTAAGGTTACTGATAGACAAAAGGTTCTTAGTAATAGCAAGTACAACTAAGACATCAGATAAGCGTAAAGTAGAAGAAAACCAACGCTCTCAAGGGCAGAAGTAGAGGATGCCATGTGATTAGTTGCACAGGAATCGATGTACCGGTCTGTGGTGCGAGAAGAAGGATCTGGCTGCTGAGATGACTGAAAAGATTTAGCCAAATGAGTCGATTCTGGACGAAGAGCCTAGACAACATACGATAACAGGTAGCGGAAAAATGACCAACACAACCACACCATGTGGAATGAGGATGACCCCGACCAGTAAACTGACCTCCAGAAACAGACCCTGAACTGCGACCACCACGACGGCCACCAAACGACACGGGGCGCTCAAATCAGAAGTTCAAGACACGACACTAGCCGATGGCCAGTGCCAGTCCGTACCAGCTCGAGCTAGCAAGAGGCTACACGGACCGTGCCATTTTCCACTGGCCGTGCAAATTGCGGCTGCTAGGGTTTCTAGGCCATTTTGGGCCTTTTTCATGGCCCAATTCCTTGTTCCTATATATGTGGACCTATGTGTACTACGGTTTAAGTTTAGGCTCATTTTTAGACTTCAAAAGTAGGCTAGAGAGAGAAAGTTCTTTTCTTTCTCTTTAGGTTATTTTCTCTTCTTCTCTTTATTTTCTTTTGCCCAAAAGTGTTGAATCCAATGAAATACTCGGGTTCAATGTTTAAGGAGTAGTTTATTTACTTGGGGATTGTGTTTGTATACATGAATTAATATTTTTGTGAGATTCTTTAGATCTACCTATTTCTATTTGTTTGTGATTATTATGTTGGCTTGTTCTTCATATTCTTGTGAATTGCATGATTATTACACTAAGATTGGCACACATCATAGTCTATTTTCTTGTTGGTGCAATTATTGATAACCCCTGGGGAAGGACACCTAGATGTGCTTGGGGTAACGATAGTCCGGAACCGTGTGGGTGTGTGCACGTGGCTTGTCGAGTCAATGTTACAATCGACCATACACTAGTAAGCCGTCGAGTTGGTCCGAAGGGTTACGAGTAGAGATAACTAGTGTAGAAAACTAGGGTTAGCTTTGCAACCCTAGAGCCATCGATAAGATGCCTACTTCTTTTGCCTCTATAGGCCTAGGGGTAAAGCATTCGTAGTGTTCCGCTAGGGACGTAATAACACGGGGAAGAATTATAAATGCGTAATGTGCCACTGGCGTTGTTGCACTCCCCTAATTACGGAGGTGAGACAGATGGAAGATTTTATACACGCACCCTTATGTGACAGATAAAGGGAAGTTTTGACCATCGTTCGCACTACGTACCACAAACATTAGAATTGGTTTATAGTTCTTATATGTGAAGGAATCGAGGATGGAAACAACATTGATCATGTTACACAAATACTCCCCAAGTGTTAGTTTATGTAGTTTAATCTCATGTTAATTGCATGCTAGTAGTTGTTAATAAACCACCACCAAAACTTGTTTTACCAACAATGATCATTCCTAACGCACGATCGGATTGACGACCTGATCGCGGCTGTGTTTAGTTGGCTCTTAGATTCCTAACATCTCTATGGATGACCCCGATTTTGCCAATAGCTACCATTTTTGGTAGCATAGTAGTAGGAACGAGAGCAACAATAGAAATTCTTATCTTTGATAGTCCCCTCTCGGGTTAATTTAGTGGATCTCCCGCGATTCGTTAAGATGACCCCGGGACGGGCAGGTCAACTCGTGACTCCATCACTTTGTTATTGCTTAAAAAGTAATTTATGTATTTATTATTAATATATCGCACATAAGATTTGATTATTCGTAATTTAAACTATTTTAGTATGACTGAATAATCAATAAAAGTTTATTATTCTTATTTATGTTAATTACTCATTTAATATTCATTATTTAATTTTCGCATGATATTATCTATTTTCAACAATTATAAAAAGTAAACTGATTTACATCAAGATGATGCTAGGTGTGCAATGACGGTCTAATGGTTAGAAGAGGTGGCGAAGTAGCATACTAGTTATTCGATTGGGTAGCCAACGCCGGCCATGTACATTGCACCCATCAAAAGGGAGACTTTTAAAGTTTGTTATATGCTGAACTAATCTTAAAGGCAAACTCTTGGGAAAGATCGTCTTTCCATAAGCTTATGGAAAAATGGAGTTTAATTAGAATAATAAAAGGTAAAATGTCTTAGTTGCAATATTAAAATTTCATTATGCAACATGCAGTAGTTATAAAGTTTATAACCCAGTTCATGCAATCCAAATTTTTTATCTTCATTTCTTCTAATTTACACTTTAAACATTGGTCTTTCCATGACTAATGGAAAGACTGTCTTTCAAGAGACTGACTCCTTAAAGAATTACTAAAATTACATTAATTTTTTAATATAAAACTGATTTCTGGTTTTGATGAGGATGGATTTGGGGAAAGCCAATCGAGCCCGCATCTCTAAAAGCATATGGATTGTTTAATATCGTAAGGTATGGCAATATAATCATTTCTTAATGATGATTTTCCCATCTCACATGCATGAAAAAGTCATCTTTTAGTGATTTTATTTTTGAAATCCCTTTTCTTTTCCGTTTTGGGTTCAAATCGAAGCCTCAGCCTTAGCCTTAAAAGTAGTATCATTATCCGACACTCGGTAAACATTCAATTACTAATCATTTCATATAAAGAGTAATTTATTTATTTTTTGAAATCAATCATTCAAGCTGGAAAAACTCCCATAAAACTGTAACATCGCTCTCAGAGATATTAACTCGTTTCTCGCGAAAATCATGATCACTTGGTAGAGAAGATCATATCATGCATCAATATCACTGCGCCAAACGGGAATTTTCAACAACTGTAACACCACAAATCCAAGATCCAAAGCACGATTTTATGTTGTCCAAACTGTAATCACCTTGAAAAACACGGGCCGACAACATAACTCGTGAGAGAGAAACATGAATGAAATTATGAACACACGATTTGTAAAATCATATCGGACAAAATACATCGATATGAACAATTAGATTGAGTTATCATCATGAACACAACAATTTAATCCATCAGATCGAAAAACAATAATAATGTAGGGGAAATAATAGAGGTGTAATTGATTTAGAATGAGGATAAGAAAAGAATACCCTTTCTGATTGGTTTTGTATATATCATGTTCCATATTTGTTTCTACTTGTATAATCCTTGTACTAACTATATATCAAAACACACAACCACAATTATTTGTCAGTTTTACATTCTACCATTATATCAGCCAAGTCTCTTTAAATATTTCCTGGGTTTTCCCAAACAAATTCCTTTTTTCCTCCGGTTTCCGATCTCGGCCTCGCCCACCACCATGCTCAACCGCCGATCGTCGTCGACTCCCGGTGCCGGTCACTGTCTTATTCCGCCCAGTCGAACGTCCACCTCACACGCACTGTCTTTCGTCACCACACGCGCCACCGGCCATGTCTTCACATGTCGCCACCGATCTACCAAATCCGTGTGCTGCTACTGTTCCGTTACTGCTTCTATCTTTTTTCATGCACAAAAGTTAGATCAGTCGTCCATTATCATTCACAAGTTTTCTTTTTGTTTGGTGCAATTTAATTTTTCTTTTGTGTTTGAATCTATTCTTGTTCATGCTTGATGACGCCTTATTCGCTTCCTTCACTTATCAGTTGCATCCTCATCAAGCTTGATGATTCCAACTATTCACACTGGCATACTCAGGTTACTTATGTTTTATATTCTATCAAATTGATTGGTTTTGTTGATGGATCTACGCTATGCCCAGATATATTCACTGCTTCAACCTCTGAAGGATTATTTGACGAAAAATCCAAAGGTGCTAATTAATCCTCCGCCAATGCTTCCTCAAATGTTTATGATGCTTGGATTCAGTCTGATAAAAAAAATTCAAGCATTGATTTTTTCAACCCTCGCTCTATCTGTAGTATTAGTAGTCGATTATATGATTATTGCAGCTCAAGTATGGGATGCTT
>JAULKK010322296.1:0-21366 GCA_032355705.1 Rubia peregrina | reverse complement strand
TTGTGTGCTGAGGAGTTGTACAAGGATATCAAGTTGGTCTAGGGGTGGCAATATACACCTGTAATTTACGGGTCAAGAAGATTGTTTATTTTTAAACCTCGTTGGATATGGATAAAATAGGTAATGTATCAAATGATAACGGGTCTAATGGATAAATGAAAAAATATGGGATAGACAGATTAGGCATGTGAGTTTACCGCAAGTTTACTCACATGGGTCAATATATGTGATCAAACCCATAGGTTTATTCATATGGGTCAATACATGGGTTGGTATATAAACCCATATGGGTCAAAATGGGGTGAAAATGAGTTAGTATGTAAACTCGTAGGGTTAAAACTAGCCGGTTTACCCTTTTTTCCACAGAGTTGAATAATTCTTTACCCGCGTGTTGAGCAGGTTTCAATCCAACCTATTTTTGACCCATCATAAAATGGGTCAAAAGGAGTCATAAACATATTTTTAATTACCCGTATCACAAGACCCATATTTAACTCGTTCGTCAATTCCCCAACCATGTAGGTGGATGCATATAGACATCTTCCTCTAAATGGCGATGGAGAAAACATTGTACATGTTAAGTTGATAGAATTTACTAAGAGCTAAAGGATAAATTTTACAAAATGGAAATGGGTTGATCAGCAAAACATCTGATGAAGAATCTCGGCTAGGTTTATGAAAATAGAAGAGAACCTAATCTTTTAACCATCAAATTCTTCAACAACTCCTATCAAGAATTCAATAACCTCATATATATATTTTTTTCTCAGCACTCTTTCAAATGAACTACAATTAAAACCACAAATGCATTTATAAGTGGGGAAATAGAGGAAATTTCACACTAAAACACAACCTGATAATCGTTACCTTGTTCGAGAGAGACAATCTCTCTCTTCATCTAGTGAACTTGAGTTCCATTAGCAGTTCCAAAAAGATCTTATAACTCTTACCACATATCCATTACACTCCTATTGTACATGAATCCATCAACAATCTCGATGTTTAGAATCCAAGAGCTCACCATCACATCAACTCTCATGTTTTACTCATACTCAGGTGCCTCTTCTGATGGTTTTGGAACTTTTTGGGAGGAATAATCTCTGACGATAAAGTCAATATAACTTCCGATGATTGGCTAATTTTTAATTGTAAAATGGGTGTACACCTTACTATGTCATTTTCTCTCTCTTATTTATAGATTTGAAGTTGTACTTAACCCCATCTCTCGTGTAGTGGTGATCATTGGTTATGACCACTGCTCAGGTGAGATTCAACGGTGCCCTCCCTATTAAAAGTTCACCTGACTTTGTGGTCTTTTTTGGAGGTAGACTATGTGGTCCTTGTAGTAGCGATCATCTAAGTAGATTTTTTTTTCACTTCATAGTATTTGGTATATATGGAATCAATGAACCTTGAATAACATACAGGGATTTTGCATGTCCGATCTTCATACCTAATCTGGTATGTATGGATAATGCATTATGATATTACACTGAGAGATGCAACTATTTTCAAATACCTGGTTTTTCAATGCTCTCATTTTTTTTACTGATACATCTCATACATGGTTACAGTTGTTCAATTATTTTTCATTATCTTCACTGATTAATCTAACCCCATAGCTTAACTGAACCTGACCAAAGATTCAATATTTACTGATATTAATTTCATTTGGTCTGCTAATGATGATAGTCTTAATTGAATATGCTTGCCTACTACTTTTGTAAACTGAACTATAATTAATGCTATCAAGGCCATCCAATTTGAATGGATAGAGGTCGAATCTCTAAACCCTAAACCCTAATTGTTAGTAAAAGGAATAACTGGTAATGATAGTAAAATTTACTAACATCGGTTTAAATGATAGTAATAGAAAATAAAGAGTTTAAATAAAAGGAATAATTGGGAATCTTAGAGGCTTAAAAGCTTCCATGTTTAGGCTGCAAAATCTTATTAGGAGGCACAAACTTAACTTTATTGTTGTCATTGAACCAAAAAAATAAAGAGTGAGAGAACTGGATTTTATTAATAAATTTCATTTTACCATGTCTTAGAATCTAAGCATGAGAATATTGTTCTTTCATTATCATGAGTTGAACAATTTCTGCATTCAAAAGTGCTTATTAATTATAACTCATTGGACATAAAAATTGTGTATGCTCTACAATCAAGAAAGGAAACACCCTACAATTGAGGTGATTTAAAGTACTCGGGTCTCCCACTGAGTACAATGGTGGAAGCACCTCATCACTTGACTCTGTTCTAGACTTTGATAACCTCATATTCTTAACACCACTGTCTGAGCTGAACAAAATAGGAAACTTGTTTACTTGGTTATATAAAATGAATTTTGGAACCAAAAGGCATAAGAAATTACAATAGGTATAAAAAAAAGTTAGACAAAGTACTTGCTAAATAGAACCATAACCACATATGCAAATGGTACCAAGGAAATAAATTTATGGCTCTCTTTGAGATAATTGGTTACTACCAATGAAAGAACAAGGTTAGCTAAGATTAAACCTTAAGTTGAAAATATTTAAAGAATTCATTAAGAACTAGAGTAAGGATGTCTTTGGCAGTGTCATTGATAACTTATAAAAGGAAAAAGAACATGTGCATGAATTAGAAATAAGATTCGACAACACTCATGACCCTAACTATACAGCTAAACTTAATAAAGATAGGGGAAATATAAACGAAAAACCATTACAATAAACCATTATACGAAAGCCTACTTTCTGAGGGGAACTACGATCCCATATGATTGGAAATGACTTACCTCTTAAAACTAATAGTACCAACTTTTACAGAACTAACAAACAACATAATTTTGCTTATTTTTCCAAAAGGGTAGTCAAGAAGACTGTTTGGGACCTAAGAGCTGATAGTGCCCTAGGTCCGGGTGGCTTGATGTTCTTTCTATGAGAATCTTGGAATTTCATAAAAAGGGACGTGGTGAAAGCATGTAGGGAGTTTCAGTTGGAAGTTTTTCTTCCAATAACCGTATTAAGCACATTTATCACTTTAATCCCAAAAGTACAAAATCCAGCAACTTTCTCGGAATATAGACCAATTAGTTTATCAATGTTTAACAACAAAATCTTCACTAATTTGTTCAAATAGATGAAGACCATTAATGCACAAACTAGTGTCTGAGGAATCCTCTTTATTAAGTGACTAACATATAACTGAAAATATTGAACTCGTGATAAAAGTCATACAACTATCACATAGGAAACCTGAATCTCTAATTTGATTTTCAGATTATACATGTCATGGGATTTTGACAGAGTTTCATGGCCTATACTTAACTGTTATGTTTCAAAATGAAAATCCACAGACACTTTGTCATGCTTATCATGTCTAATTTAGCTCCAGCATTGTTTTTAATACTCATATTGGTGTGGTATATGGTTTTTTTAACTAAACAAGGAGTTTGATACAAGGTGACTAATTGTCACGGTTTTATTCATTATTCTCACTATAATGTTTACAAGAGGCTACAAGGAGGAGTTTAGCAGGGGTAGAATATCCCCTTTCAAAACACTATGGGCAATGCAAATTTCACCCATCTGTCATTTGTGGATGACACAACCTTTTTATTGGAATACCAAAAATTGTATCCCGAAGGCTATGCCACTCCTATGAAAATTAGAGAGAAACTATAGAATGCATAAAATCTTCAAAATGTTGCTTCATGTTAGAAAAGCACAATGGATCCCCCAAGATCAAGGAAGTGGAAACACTCATGAGTATCAAAATGAATCCACTCCCTTTTAATACATAGAGGTCACCATATACGAGGGGATGAAGAAGAACTGACATTTCCAAATTTTAGTTTAGATGATTCAAACAAACATTCAAGGATGGAAAACATATGGCTCCCACTAGCTGGATAACTTATACTAATCAACCATGTCATCACTCTCTTACCCAACATACATGGATTGTAAAAAAAAACCAACAAAATTAGTGATCAACGGGATTAAAGCATAATGCTCAAATTCCTTTTGGAGAAACACTGAACGGGGAAAAGTGAGACACTAGAGGTCCTGTGATAAGCTATCATTTCCCATCAGTGAAAATGACTTAAACCTTAGAGGTGCAACCTATATCATTGACTCATTGTCGATTAATATTTGGTGGAAAATTCAATTAGGAGGAACATTATGGACCAAATCCATGTTGTCATTGCTGACAACTACAAAAATAGAATAAACTGGGGCAAGGTTTAGTAAGGTTGCTTCGATTGCAGAGACTGACTCTTTCGTGCATGTTGACAGTGGAGATAGAAACTTTTATGTAAGTAATTGGATGGATCATGGACCATTGATAACTCACTGCACCTCCCAATATCCACCTTTTCCTTTTATAACAAATTATTTTCAAGAAAGGAGAAACTTATATTTATAATATCTAAATAGGGATATTCAACATAATCATTAAAATGATGCAATTATACGGAAGTCGGAGGAAAAATTATTCTTCTTTAATAAGTTCTTCCAATAAATTACTCAGGCATAAAAGGCCTTAAGTACCCACCCTTACCTGGGCATGGAAACTTTACATTCCAGCAAAAATATCCATTTTGATGTGCAGATTACTTTACGATATGGCAATAACATTAAGAAATATTTTGGCATGGCATCAAACTATCCTTTTGTTATAAGGTAGATACAATCTCTTATTTTTCTTTATTTCGTGTGTGGATGCAGTAGCTATTTGAAATTTATTTAATATTGTACATAACCTAATTGTGTCATACGCTCATTCCATATATGATAGATTAGCGTGGTATTTATCTTTTCGGTTTAGACCATTTGTAAAGGTAAAGCTTGTAACCGTTTTCCCATTTGATCGTCTATTGTAACTTATGGGGGAAAAAATAAAGAAATTTTCTAAAATGAAATAATGCAGGATGAAATGATTTGAAAAATAATAATATTTTTCATGAAATACGGTATAATTTTTCTGATTCTCCCCTTCAAAGATCTATGCTAGAGGAATCAATTTATATGCACAAAGGGATTAGTAACTCTCTTAATAAGCGGGCTACACTTATGGCAGTCTCAATCAAATGGGGTCAACCAGAAATAAGGCTTAAACATTTACACATGCTTACTTTGCCTTTGAATTCAACAGATGATTGAGAAACCATATTGGGTATTAGATTCCACATTTAAGACCATATAAGGAGGCTAATCAAGGCTGACCAAAGCACAATGCCTACTCGCTCACGTGTTCATGCTAAACTAGTAGCCTTATTTGCGCGTATAAAAATGACGGTCCAACTACAACGCATGCCACTGATCGTAAAGATGAAGAACCTGGTACTAAGAAACATACTCAACAACAACAAAAAATCTCAAGAAGAAGCACTCACCGGGATAGGAGAGAAACCACTTTTCACAAACATCTCGACTGGACCACGATTCAGGGAGGAGAAACACAAGTGGACAAAAATCACATTTTATAAAAAAAGGAAAAAAACAATGAAGAAGGAATGTAAGGACTAAGCTAAATATATGTGTGTGTGTGTGTGTGAGACAACCCTGACTTGAGCATCAGAGCTTTGACCCGAGGATCTCCCCGAGACCTTTTTTGTAGGTACCCAAGATAATCGTGCATATTGAGCTGATTCTGGAGATTATGAGGGTCCGAGAAGAAACCCCCACGTCAGAGGTCAATGAGATTAAATCATTATGCTCGAATAAACTATCGCTGCCTATAAACGAAAATGGCTTAGGCCCGAGACTTATAACCTATAAACTCCTCCTTTATCAATATTTGATGGAAACTTCAATTAGAAAGAATATTTGGTACCAAATCCATGTTTTCATTGCAAGGCAAATAAAAAATATTATAAATTGAGGCAATGTTTTTAGTAAGGTAGCTTCAATTATAGTGACTAATTTTTTATGCCAGTTGGCAATGGAGATAATAGTTTTATGAAACATAGACCATTAATAGCTCAATGCATACCAAGATCAACATTATCATTTTCTCAATATCAAATAATTTCAGGTAAGGAAAAACTTATTTTACCATAGTTCTACAAGTGGTTACCCTCTTCCATTATGCAGGTTATGCAAAAGGACACTCAACTTAATGATGCAAGCATACAAAAGCCGGAGGAAAAAGAATTACTCTCTAGGAAGTTCTGTTAAACAATTACTTAGGCATAGAAGGCCTTAGGTACCTACTCTTACCATGGTACAGAAACTTTATATCCTGGCAAAAATATTCAGTTTGATGTGCAGATTATCTAATAATATGCCGGCTTTCAATAACACGATGAAATCTTTAGCCACATAGTTGGCATCAAAATGCCCTTTTGTGATATGGTACACACAATCTTTCACTTTTCTTTATTTCGTTTGTGGGTGCAGTAGCTATATGTGATCTAATTGTATCATATTTTTATTCCATATATAATAGATTTACATGATATTTATCCCATCAATTAAGATAATCTATAAAGATATAGTTGGTAACCTTTTCTCCATTTGATCTCCTGTTATAACTTATGGGAAAAAGAAATTAAGAAAATTTCAAAATGAAATAATTAAGATGACACCATTTGAAAAAATATATACATTACCAATGAAATAAGGTATATTTTTCTACTTTGCCCTTCATCGAGTATTGGATTCCTCATCGGAGACCTCATGAGAAGGCTAATCAAGGCTGACCAAAGCACAACTCCTAATCTGTCATGTGAACATGCTAAAATAGTAGCCTTATTTGCGAGTAATAAAAATGGTCTAATTACAACTCATGCCATTGTCTGCATAGATGGAAAACCTGGTGCTAAGAAACACACTCAACAACAAACAAGATCCTCCCTCATACACACCCCATGTATATGATAAAACACTTAATTACATAAACTAAAGGCTAGATTCGGGATCATTAGAATCATGCACATCAATAGACAAGCAAACAAGCCAGTAGACCTACTTCCACTACTGCGGGAAAAGTACATAGAAACCAGTATTTTTCAACTTAGACATTGTATTTGGCCAAATGCTGGTGCCTAAGTAGAAAAATATCGATGCCTATGTGCCTATTCTGTAGCTGTAGTGTTTCAAAATGGCGAAAAAAACTAAACATCATATTTAAAATTTGAAAGGGACCCCAATCTCCACCCCTTGAATAAAAAGTAACAAAAAAACTCCAACTGTGCCTCCCTAACTTGAAAGGAACCTTTATTTCAGTCAAAGTTGTCAAACTTTGAACATATATTTGAATAGATAGTTGGGCAATAATATTAACGTATTTGAAATTGTTAGATTCGTTGTAACATTTAGTTTCAAAATTTATCAATTTCCTATGCATCATTATTTTCTGTAGTTAGTACATTTATAGTCAAACATGTTTGTTAGACACTGTGAAAAGGATTTCATACAAGTTATACAGGAACATAGAGACTATACAAACTAGTGTCGTTGTCTATTTAAAAGCTTAACCACATACTTCCTCCGTGCGGCCAAAAATAACACAACAACTTTTGACTCGCTATTTTATGTGAGATGTTGGGATAGATATTAAGTGTGGAAAAGTAGGGATATTTGGAGAAATCAGTCTGGCCAATCTAAAATTTATTGAAATTAAAGAGTACATTGTGGGAATTTAATAATATATTCTTTATCATTTTTTATTAAAGAGAAATTGTTTCATTTTTGTTGGACGAACCAAAAATTAAATAGTGTCATTTTTACTAAGCTAGAGTATGTTAGAATATTTATTTACAAAATTAATGATTAAATCTCCTAGAAATTTGAGTTTCACGATAATATATAACTCATTAACACATTTATCTGCATAACTTTAATTCGCAATAGACAAGAACAACAAGCATTTCCCTCATACAATTTAAAATTCACATATAGTATTACAGTGGGATGGAATACACACAAGAAGACAATAAATTTTCACTAATACAATCTTAAAATTAACATAAAATATTACTGCACCATAAATAAATTATTCAACACACTCAATGTACGTCCTTGAAGAAAAAACAAATGCATCAAGAACCATCCCACAACTGGTAGAACATAAAATGGAGGATTTCCACACTGAAATGGAGGATTTCAAGTTGAAAACACATGATTAAATGAGGATGGAAAAGTTGAAGATGAGCCGCTCTGTCCTCCTCTTCCAAATATGTCACCAGTTCCACCGAATCCTTGTTGACGAAGGTGTTGCATCTGATGCATATGCATCTTCTTTGCACTAGAAAGAGTTGCAGAATCTAGAGAGGGGATGAACAGAGTTGCAGAACACCTTTCAGCTTTGCGTATTCCATCTAGAAACCTAGTGAGGGAATGGACATAGTCTTGAAACTACTACGGCAATGGTTATTTGCCTCGCTAGTGATGAAGATGATGACCTCTGATGCACATTGTTGCACCACTTCTTTACTGTCTTGAGAGATCTTTGCATTTTTAGAAAGGATTTTTCTCATGATTTTGTCTACGTTGGAAACAAGCATCAGTTGATATGTATCTCGCTTGTAAGGAGCCATGTTAACGTTGTTGGCGTTGAAGTTGAGATTGACATTGTCAAATATGTTGGAGTTATATCCTTCATTGATGGTTACTCCTACCAAAAGAATATGAAGATTAGTAAGTACTTTGATACTCAAATAGTTTGTTTAAAATCAGAGAAATGGTTAAGAATTCAATTTTTACCATTGAATTTGGTCAAGAATGTAAGAAAACTAAGAGTGGAATGAAATCATGTACAAAATCTAATGTAATAATAAGAAATAATAGAAGGAAAATAAAATTAAAAGATAACCATAACAACAAATGTTGGAATAATCAACCATTTCTCCTGATCCAAACTTTCAGAATCCATTGACATGTATCAATGTAAGATACAACTTTGAAACATGTAATAACTATGGATTAGCAAAAAATAAAATCAGAATTGACCTCATTTAAGCAATTGTGAATAATTTTTTACCTAAGAAAAAAAGTTTATTTGCAAGGAGATTATTAAATAGGTTAATTCCTGTTGCCGATGCTCTGGAAGGTTTTTGAATTCATCAACCTTGTAAATGCTTTCTTTGTAATAATTCGAGTGAGAAACTGCATCATATATACCTTTAATGATTGTTCCTTTGTAGATTTGATTTGGAAACCCAAATCCGTTCTTTGACATTCAGCATCATCATTTAGATAACTTATGTGATATGTTTTTCTATTGCTGGAACTCAAATGATCATTCTGGAATGAATCCAAACTTTTTTTTGCAAACTTGCTTCCTGCTCTAAGTATTTGGGTTATCTAGTGTTCTAAAGTGTCATTTGTTATGGATAACATTAAACTTGATGCAATGATCTAGGCAAATTCCGAGCTTAATTTAGATCATTTTGAAACATGATCCTGTCTATTTCTCAAGACAATCTGATTTACCTAAGCATTTGTTTGATCCGATAAAGTTTTCTACCAGAAATGCTACAAACAGGCATGGTGTTTTGGTTTCTTGGAGATTTCCTGCACGTCAAACTAAACACATATGGTTCTTCTTTAAGTAATGGTTATGCAGGAGTTGGTATTGTAATAAGAGATCAACAAGAACAAACCATTTGCTCGATCAACAGTTATTTCCAAGGAGAAGAAAAGGTTTGGGGCAACTAGATTGTAGGGAATTCCCCTATATTCGAGGTCATCATGGGATCTAAATCATTTTTATTTTGATACTTGTATTACAGATCTGGTACTTGTAGTTATTTACCATATATTCACTTATTGATACTAAAATAACATGTTAAATTAGTAGGAAACTAGATAACACCTGTGCTTTGAACGAACATGAATTTAAATATTTAAAAATATAAATAAATAAACATATTATACAATATAACTTAATTATTGATAAAAGTGTAAGTCTCTTAAAAGATGGTTTTTCCATAAACTATGGAAAAAACCAATGTTTAAACTGCAAATTAGAAGAAATGAAGATAAAAAAATTTAAACTTGTGATAGAAAGTCATTGAGGAATTTAAGAGGTGTATAGGCAATGATGTATGTGGTTTTTTGATGGGTTAAGGTAATGAAAGTTGATTCATTACAAAAAAAAAGATAAAAGTTTCGGATTGCATTAATCGGGTTTTAAACTTATGACTACTACACATTTCTTAATAAATTTTTAATATTGTAAATGAAACCTTTTACCTTTCTATTATTTTAATTAAATATTTTCTTTCCATTAATATATGGAAATACGGTCTTGATAAAATATTTCTAGATGTCACTTTAGTGAAAGAACATCATCATTATCAACATTATATGCATATGGATTCCATATAATATGAAAAATGATCAAAATTTTGAAGATTTAATTGTAATAGAGTGTCATTGCACGGTTTATAGTAAAAATATATTTATTATAATCATACAATTTTTTGTTAAAATATTTAAATTAGATGATAATTTTTACTAATTAAACTTTGTGCAATTGACTTACAAATGTCCATTTTCTTCTTCTTCCAATATTTAAAAAAAATATTTATTGTGATTAATTTATAACATTGTGCTTTTTTCACTACCAAGATCAATGAATCATTTCAGACCAAAAATTGACATTCTAGGGAAGACCAAAAAAATTCTGCGGTCAACGAATATTACTTTGTACATCATTTTCAGATGAAACCAATAATATAAGTTGGATATTTCCAGCAACAGCGGTAGCAGAATCAAGGTCAAATATAAGAATGGGCTCATTTATAATATCAAAAAATTATATAAGTTAGATCTAAAATGTTTAAATTAGGGGTATTGTCAGCAATTCATGATTAATTTATTGAAGTAGAAAAATTTAAAAATAATATAAAGTTTTATATTTGATCCAAAAATATATAAATTCATCATCTTAGATAAACAAATAAAATTTATATAGTATTAAAATTTCAATACTTTAATAATTATTAATTATAAAATTTAATTGAAATTTAATATTAAAATAAAAATATAATATAGCTTGATGAATTAACTTTTTAAATGTTATCACTTATCACATATTGATATGTGCTAAAATAAGTCATTTATAAATATTACTTAACAAAAATTAAATAAAGTCGTACAAGAAAAATTGCAAATTTATAGAGTATTAAATAAACAATTGAAAGGATTTACAAGTAAAATCTTTCAGTACAATATCTAATATTTATAATAAAGCATTTGTTCTCAAAATTAAAATTTATAAGAAACACTTACATAAACAAATAAAAATTACTCCATCTATTATGTAACATGTTTAACATAGTAATTTTAAATATTTTTCTAAGCAAATTTAATTGCATGGAGAGAATCGATTACAAAAAGGGAAAAAAAGAATATAAGTGATTCACTTATTGTCATGAAATGAAATTTGATAATATCAAAAATATAAATCAAAATGAAAAATGTATCAAATTTAAATATAAGTATTGTATATGAAAGAATGCGCATCTTCATAAATAGGGTAATATAATTAATCATCAATTGAAAGTATTGAAGTATTAAAAAAGTATTAAAAATCTTGGGGGAAGAGACTTGCATTGGAAATTGGGGATTAACTTTAAAACAAATTACATTTTGAATTAATTTTTAAAGCTGACATGGAAATTTGTGTGAGTGACACATGACAAAAATCATTTGTGTAGGACATGTGGCCAAAAATGGCCTCATTTAATATATACTATAGTTTTTTTAAAGCTGATATGGAAATTTGTGTGAGTGACATGTGGTAAAAATCATGTGTGAAGGACATGTGGCCAAAAATATCCTCCTTTTATATACTATAGATTGGCTAGTTGTGTGAGTGAACGCATGTTAGGAGAGGTAGACCGGGCGGGGGTTGTTGAATAGAAATTTCTAATTGGGGAAATCATGGTTTGCCCCAATAATTAAGCATTTGTAATTTGTAGCGACTAGAGTCGTATCGACCCTAGAGTAATCAAAAGTCAACAATGCCTTTGCTTCTCTAGGTCTAGGGTTGGCATCCTTAGTGGAGAGCACGAGATGTATTAGGCTCACTTCCGTATCTAACAGTGTTGCCTGTGGTGGCTTAATTTCTTTTGAGAATAGGCTTTTTAGCATCAAAAGTGAGATTACAGGGATGAAATGCGGACTCAGAAGGCTTGGAGCGCATCCCTAATTACAGAGGTGGCGAGATGGTTTGAAGAGAGATTACCCTGGTGTGACAGAAAATGAGAATTCCTGGCCATCTCCACACTATGTGACATAAGCATGAGATTAGGTTTATGTCTATAAGTGATAGAATCTAGGATCAAATATCTAAATCTGTTATGTTACGGAAAATAACCCTAAGACTAGTTAATCCATAACTTAATTCTCTTTAATTGCATGTTAGTGGTTGTTAACTCACAACCCCCTTTATCTGTTTAGTACTAGTTATTCCCAATATACAATTAGGATGACACTCGATTGTGGGTTGTGTCCTGCTAACCTTTAAATACTAGTATTTCTATGGATGACCCCAGACTTGCCACTGACTACTTTATTGTAGTTAGCAGTGAGTTACGGGAGCACCATTAGAAATTCTTATCTTTGACCTTACTTAGCACCCACGGGATTTTAAATGACCCCGCATGTACGGTTCAAATTTTAGCCTCGCTGTCAGGGATACTAGACTTATTTAATTTGTTAGCTAGCATAACTTGTTGGCAGAGTAGTTTGTACTTTTATATTTGTAGTTTTAGTTGGTTTTTGTGTTGAGTTTCTTTGGTATATTTTCTTTATTTATCCTAATCTTGTGTGCTAGTGTTGTTTGAGGATGAGTATTGCATCACTCCTAATTTATGGTAAATACATGTACCACTAACTTAGGAGCTTTACACTACTTAGCGGAAAACAAGGTAGACGGAGAAGAAGAAGGGTTAACGAAGTTGTTCCGTGAGAGCCAAGTATTGGGGTTGAGATTGTAAACATCATGTTGGAAGATAACATGAAACTTAGGTAGTTGATAGCTCTAAATTTGGAGAATCAACCCCTATGTATCATTTTCCCGCTCTCTCACCGAACATCACCTGGGAGCTCAAGAGTGGCATGATCCAATGCCTACCGACATTCCATGGGATGGTCATCAAGGATCTGAATAAACACTTGTTGGAATTCCACCTTGTCTGAACAAATATGAAGCCATCGGGTGTCTCTATAGAGGACTACAATTTGAAATCCTTCTCATTCCCACTCTGAGGTATGGAAAAGGATTGGTTCTACTACCTACCACCGGGATGCATAACTTCTTGGATGGACATGAAAAAGAGATTCCTTGAGAATTTATTCCCACCCTTCAAATCAGCCAACCCAAAGAAACAGCTATCAAACATCTCACAATTTCCCAAAGAGACTCTCCGTGGGTATTGGGAACAGTTCATGAGACTGCTCGCGAGTTGTCCCTAACATTCTTCCAAGGAAGGGGACCTGGTTTATTACTTATTCAAAGGGCTCTGTGACATTGACATGAGAATGGTAAATGTCACATGCGACAGGTTGATCGCAAACAAGAGTCCGAATGACGCAATTGCACTCTTCAAAGAGATGGCTAATGGAACTCAGAAGTTTGGAATCCGGTCAAGGACAAGGGTGATAGATGAGCCAACTCATTCCCAAAAATTGGTGAAGCAAATCCAAACTCTTGCTTCCATGATGTAAGAGTTTATGAAGGGGAGAGTTCATCAAGCTAAGTTGTGGGAGTTTGTAGCCTAGAATACCCGACGTATATGTGTCCCCTAGTGACAGATGAGTTTGAGGAAGTCAAGGAATTGGAGTACAAAGGAGGAAATAAAAATTTTGGTAGGGGGTAACCACAAGGGTTCCGAGGGAACCAAGGAGGAGACACTCTTACGCCAACACCTTCAATCGCCATCATTACCACCCTAATTTTTGTTGATGTGATAACCATCTAGATCAAGGAAATGTGTATAAGGGTGTACAACAAGGGTACAACCAGGGAGGTGCTCTGCCACAACCCCGCTCAAGAGGTGAGAGGACTTCAAACAACAGCGGGCCATTTATATGTCAGAGCGCGATGAGTTGATGGATGCCATTACTCAAGTCACCAATAGCAACGGGATCTTTGCAGAGAGTACTATGCGAGATAATGAAGAGTTAGACACGAGGGTTTTTTCAAGCATTTAGAACCTTGAGGTTCAAGTTGGGAAATTGGCCACCTCGGTTAGTTGATTCAAAGCAAGAGATTCTGAAAAGTTAACTTCCCAATCCAAAATCAATCCAAGCAATGTGAGTGCTCTCAAATTGGAAAATTGGAAAGAGGTGAAGGAAGCCGAGAAGGAGAAATTGCACAATACTATGACATGTTGGAGAAAACCAAGTCCACCCATGAAGAAAAAGAGATATCCGTTGAGGGGGAGTTCGAGCAAGGGATCTCTACTACTAAGGTAAAAGAAGTCACCCCTCCACCTCAATTCCTGGAGACTTTGAGGAGCAAGGAAAAAGTGGCATCCAACGATGAGCAAATCTACAAAACCTTCAAGAGGTGCGAGGTTAGTATCCCACTTTTAAATGTAATTGATCAAATTCCTCTGCACCTAAATGCATGTGTTAACTAATGCATTCGGTCCATTTATTATTATCTTTTAGTTGGTTGATTGCTAGTTTTAGTTAGGTTTACTTTATAAAAGGGTTTAGTTCACAGTTGTTGGTTTTCTTATCTAAATTCCGAGTTTTGTAGACTTAATTGGATCTAATGGACACTTTTTCCTGATAAACACCTAGATATTCTTTTGTGAGCTTATTAGTAGGTTTCTTGTGAGCACTTCGGCGTAATTTTGTAGAAGGTCATCCGCAAGGGTGGTGGTAGATATCAGAAGACCATCTGCAAGGGTGGTAGTAGACAGAAGGCCACGAGTCAAAATGTGGTAGTAGATAGAATCAAGCCATAAAAGAAGGGAGTTGAATTCCAACTCTTGAAGACTAGCACGGCCGCGTAAAATAACATGGGTCATGCCAGTCAATCAGTCTGTGCCAAAAACCTTCAGCACAGGTCGTGCCAGCCAGTACGGCCGTACCACAGACCCTCAGCACGGGCCACTTGGTTTAACACGGGTTGTGCCCTTAAACTCGACCCTTGTGTTTCAATTCTAACATCCTAAGACCAATCCACGATGTGTTATGATTTACATGGTGTCACCATTATTTTGCTCAAAAATTGACTCCTAGCCGATGGCCTGCAAGAATTTACACGACATGAGCGATTAAGAAGAAAAAAACATACACCCAGCCAGCTGCCCATGAAGATTTAGATGGCCCGTGTCACCAACTGATCAAGGAATAACTCTCAGTCGATGGCCTGTGCTGAATGATGCGGTTACGCGCATTAGAAGGCCGAGACAAATCCCCAATGATGACCCATACCAGATAGCATGGACCGTACCAGACCAAGCGAGCACGGCAGTGGCATCCGACACTATTCGTGCCAAACACGCTTACACGGGCTATGTGCTATAGCATAACCCATGCCAATTTTGGCTGCTAAGATTTTTGGCTTCATTTTGGGTCTTTTTAAAGGCCCAATTCCCTACTACTATATGTAGGAGCCTATGTCTATTAGGGTTTTAAAAGTTTGGTCTTCATTTGTTTCATTTTCCTAAGAGTAGATAGTGAGAGAAAGAGACTCTCCCGTTTCTCTAATTTAGTTCTCCTAGTTTTTGCCCAAGGGAATTGAATCCAATGAAATATTTAGGTTCAATTCTTAGAGAGTAGTGATTTATCTTGGGGATCTATATTTGTATTCATGATTTATAGTTATTTTGTGAGATTCTAGATCTATCTATCCTTTTATGCTTATGAGCATTATGTTGGCTTGTTCTTGACATTCTTGTTACTTGCATTATTGTTACACTGTATTGGCATACACCGTATGATACTTTCATGTTGGCTCATTTATTGATATCCCCCGGGGAGTGAAACCTAGTTGTCTACGGGTGATGATAGTCTGGGACCGTATGAGTGCATACACGAGGGTCGTCGAGTCAACATTACGATAGACCATTCAACTAGTTTAACTGGCGAGTTGTCCCGAAGGGTTACAGATAGAGATAGCGTAATAGCAAACTAGGGTTAGTGTATTTTATAACCTTAGTGCTGATTAAAAGGTTCCTATCTCTTTGCCTCTATAGACCTAGGGAGAATCATCCGTAATGGAGTGCCTGAGACGTAATCGTATGGGGGAGATTCAGATATGCACAACATTCAGGACCATTATTGCTCTCCCTTAATTACGGAGGCAGTGCTGATGAAAGATTAAAAGAGCACCCTACGTGACATGTATGTGGAAGTGTTGACCATCGACCACACTACGTGGCATAAGTATTGGAATAGATTTATATGTATTGAATGTGATGGAATCTAGGATCAAAATATACTACCAGTCATGTTGCGCAAATATTCCCCAACTGCTAGCGATATATTGTTTTATGCTCTTGTGTTCTTTCATGCTTGTAGTTGTTAGAGAAAGCCCCCCAAAACCTATTTTGTAACATTAGCTATTCATGAAACTTGATCGAATTGATGACCCGATTGTGGCTGTGTGCTGTTAACTTTTAGATTCCTAGCATCTATGTGGACGATCCCAATTTTTCCACTATGTACCCCATAGGTAGTGTAGTAGTAGGAACGGGAGAAATAATACAAAGCCCTTTAATTGACAATCCCAAGGGGAGGCAAATCAAATTTTGGCACCGTTGCCAGGGATGTTAGTCTAAAGAATTGACTGTTAACTTGCATAACTTGTTAGTTGAGTAGTTAGTGTTGTTTTTTAGTTGGTTATTAGTGTCGAGCCTATGTGATAGCTAGTCCGTTTAATTCTAATACTTGAGCTAGTGTTTCTCTTAGTTGGGTGTTGTCTAGTTTATAGTTTATGGTACATACTCGTACTACGAACAAAGGAACTCTACACTACCTAACGGAAAATGCAAGTGGTCAGAGAAGAAGAAGGGGAGAGCTAGAGCAGGGGTTCCACAAGAGCTGACTGTTGTAGTTGAAGAGACTGTAGAGATGGCAGAGAAAATCGCACATTTAGGGAGTTGATGGCTCCTGATTTGGAAAGTCAACCCCTCTATGTATTGTCTTCCCAACTTTTCCACCGAATGTGACTTGTTAGCTCAAGAGTGGCATGATCCAATGTTTTTTAACTTTCCATGTGATAGCCAGTGAATACCCAAACAAATATTTGTCAGAGTTTCACCTAGTGTCCACCAATATGAAGTCACCGAGAGTTTACTAAGAAGACTACAACTTGAGATCCCATCTGCTCTCCCCATGAGAAACGACCAAGGATTGGCTATATTATCTTCTACTCGGGTGCATCACTTCTTAAATGAATATGAAGTAGAAGTTCCTTTAAAAGTATTTTCCAACTTCCAAGTCCAGAGGTCTCAAGTAGTAGTTTCCAACATATCCAATTAGCGAACGAGTCCCTTTATGAGTATTTAGAGAGGTTTAAGGGATTTTTGGCTATTTGTGCTTACCATCCATTCAAAGAAGGTGACTTGGTGTATTACTTCTTCGAAGGGCTTTGCGAAGAATACATGAGGATGGTTAACGCTACATGCAATGGCTTTATAGCTAACAAGAGTCTGAAGGATGCAATGGAGTTGTTCAAAGAAATAGCTAATGGGACAAAGAAATTTGGCACTATATCCTGAGTAATGACATTGGATGAGCCGGCTCAATCTCCCAAATTGGAAGAGGAATTTCAAGCACTTGCCTCGATGATGAAGGAATTTATGAAGGGGAGAGTCCATCAAGTCAAGGTTTGTGGCCTATGTAGTCTTGATCACCCTACCACTCTTATCCACAAATGGTGGAAGATTTTGAATGGGTGAAAGCATTGGATTTCAGTGGTGAAAATAGGCAACAATTTTCTATGGGGCAATGACCAGCCCCCTCCCGAGCGTCATTAAACACGAGAGGGGGCTGAGTTTATTAAGGGTGAAAGATAAGAATTTATATGTTGCTCCCGTTCCTACTACTATTCTACCAAGAAAGGTAGATAGTGCCAAGTACATGGGTCGTCTACAGAGATGTCATGAATCTATTAATTTAATAAACACAAATGCGGTTGGGTCGTCAATCCGACCACGCATTACGAATAAAAAGTGTTGTGAAAACAATCACTAGGGGGGATTTTCAACTATTAACACAAGCATGCGATCAACGGAATAAACAATATAAACTAACACTTGTGGAATATTTGGGTAACATGATCAATGTTATTTCGATCATCGATTTCATCAAATACAATAACTTAACCCTATTCTAGTGTTTGTGTCACGTGGTGCGGACAATGGTCAAAACTCCCCCTATGTATAAAATATCACATTAGCCTCATCTCTATAACTAGGAAAATGAAATAATGGCTATGACACATTACACAAGTTTGGTTCTCCCCCATGTGATTAAATCCATGGCAGAACACCACGAACGAAGTACCTCTAGGCCTAAAGAGGCAAATGAAGTAGTTGTCCTATCGATGACTTCTAGGATTAAAAAATAATCCTAGTTTGATACATATTATATCTCTAGCCGTAACCCTGCAGACCTCTTTAGTCGGCTAACTGAATGCATGGTCGATCGTGATGATTAACAATGGTAACCTCCGTGCACACACCCATTTCCAGCCTATCGTCAGCCCAAACGCATCTAGGTTTTCTTAATCAGGGAGTAGCAATAGTGCACCAACATGAAAGTAGACTCGATTGTGTGCTAACAAAGTGTGACAATCATGCAATTCATAAGAATATTAAGAACAAGCCAATATAATATAATCTCAAAACACATAGAAATAAGTAGATCTAGAAATCTCACAAAAAAAACATCAAAACATGAATACAAATATAATCCCAGACTATATCCCTACTCCCTAAACATTGAACCCAAGTATTTCATTGGATTCAACACCTTTGGGCAAAAGAAAGAAAAAAAATATGAAAAGAAAATAAATTAGAGATAAATGAGAGTGTTTTCTCTCTCTAGCCACTTACTAAGATCTAAAAATGAGCATAAACTTAAACCCTAATCGACAAAGGACCGCATAATTACTAGTAGGGAATTGAGCCTAAAAATATGCCCAAAAAGTGACCCAAAACCCTAGCAACAGCCAGGGATTCGTGCCGGCGTGGAGCACTGGTCCTAGCATGAGTCATGCCGCTCGTGCTGGGCGTGTCCCATGTCATCCAGCGTGGGTGGCCAGCCAGGCTTCATTTCGCTCCTTTCTGATCTATGCCATGCATCGTTTTGTGCACCTCATTGGCTGGAAACTTGTTTTTCTTAGTACTTTGGCATGCCCCGCATCATGCTTCACACCCCGTGGGGTGTTCTTGGAATTTGTGACTTGAAACAGAGAGAGATGTGTAAAACAGAACGTCTCGCCCCATACTTAGCCGATTTTAGAGTGAAATGGGGGACCCTCGTGCCAGATTTCGACACGGCCCATGCCAAGTGATACAGGTCGTGCAAAGGCCTCCTGACACGGGCCGTGCCAGTTGGTGCAGGCCGTTCTAGCTTTCGGTCTGTGCCGGTTGTGGCTGGTTCACTTGACTAACTTCTTTGCTCCCCTACGGGTGAACCGTTGGTCTGATTTGGGAGTTCTTGCAGTATAATTTAAAGTGCTCGAGAAGAAGAATCAAATGGTGACACTCTCAAGTTATGATTCTTCTTTAATTTTACCCAGTTCTCTGTGCAATCTTGAACAACGATCCCTCCATTTCTTCCTTGGCCATTTTAAACTTTGAATCCGCCTTTCCTGGTCCCAATTACTACCACAATTTGGAGTTTGTGGACTTCAATCTACTACCTTCTTGGAGAATGACCTTTAAATATATACTACCACCCTTGCGGATGGTCTTCCACCAAAATAAAATGAAAAGGCACTCATGAGAAACCTACTAATGAGAAGAAAAACAAAGGAATAGGCGCCTGTGAATAAAAAGTGCCCATTAATTCCAATCAAGTCTAGAAAACATGGGATTTAGAGAAAGCCAAAAGTGGTCGTCTAAACCCTTTGTCGTGCAAACATAACTAAAACTAGCAATCAACCAAACAAAAGATGATAATAAATGTGTTAAATACATCGGCTAACGCATGCATGATGGTGCACATCAGGCAACAACAAGGGTTTTGAGGAACCAAGTCGGAGATAGACAAGACCCCTACCCAAATACATGCAATCCTCGATACCGCGATCACCCTAACTTCAGTTGGTGCAAGGAGGAAACCTCAACCCTACCCGAGGAGAGAAGGGCCTTTCAAAGAATATGCCACTTTAAACAAGTCGGATCAAGAGGAGATCTTGGATGCTATAACTCGATTGGTAATTAAAGAAACAAGATGTGTTCACAGAAAGGACAAAGAGAGAAATTGAGGATCTTGGGACTAGGACATTTTCGAGCATCAAGAATCTCGAAGTCCAACTCAGCCAACTCGCCACTTTGGTGAGCCAAATTGAGGTTAGATAATCTATAAAGTTACCTTCCCAACCTAAGATAAATCCAAGGAATGTTAGTGCATTTAAGTTAAAAAGTGGGAAGGAGGTGCGCGATCTTGAAAAAGAGATTGTGCAAGAAGCAAATTTGATTGTTGAAAGCAATAAAGCCTGCTTTGATAAGCGTGAAATGTTGTAGAAGAGGATCCCTCCCAGGATCTCCCCATCACCGAGGTGAGGGTGATCCCTCCGCCAACTTTTCCTAGTGAACTTAGGGGAAGGCTAAAGGTGGCAACCAATGAGGCATATATTCGCAAAATCTTCAAGAAGGTTGAGATTAGCATTCCTATCTTGGTTGTGATTGAGCATGTTTTCTCTTATGCTAAATTCATGAAAAATGCATGCACGAATTAGAGGGAAAAACTAACTAAGAAAGTAGCTACTTTAGCTCATAGGGGGAGTAGCTACTTTAGCTCATAGGAACTTGGCTTAGAAATGAGATGACCCCGAAATGTTTTCAATCTTTCCTTAGGTGGTGAATTTGGTGAAAAATGTGATGATTGATTTGGGTGCATATATTAATGTGATTCTTTATAGCCTTTATGAGAACCTCGGCATAGGTGGTTTAAGGAAACTAAAGTAGTTTTCTGATTAGCCGATCACTCCCAAGCTAGTCCTAGAGGTTTAGTGAAGGATGTCATGGTTAGATAAGGTGATGTGTCCATATTATACCATTATTTTGGGGATCCTTTATACCCATTTTAGTAGGTTTTTGTGCTTTAGATACTCTATTTTAACTTGAAATCATATCACTAGAGTTAGAAACGACTTTATCACTTTTGTCACTTGTAATAAGGATTCCGTGAGACGAGGTAATTGTTGAAGATTTGAAGACCTTGAAGA
>JAULKK010322265.1:0-11328 GCA_032355705.1 Rubia peregrina | reverse complement strand
TTTACCCAAATTTCTAAATTACTTTCATATTCTCTTTGCATTTTTATTTCAAATTCAACAAATAATATGTATTGTATGTTTTGTTATCTTGAAAAATTAATTTTATTACATATTGAACTTCAATTATTTGCATTTAAGATAATATATATTTTATTTAGTAAAGAAAAAATAGAATATTAGACTCATTTAAGACCCATTTTGGACTCAAGACCCATTTTGGACTCAAGACCCATTTGAACCCATCGGATTTGGGTACGGGTCTAAAATTTTCAGACCCATCGGGTCCGGGTCGGGTCTGGGTCTAACTAAATTTTGTTAGGGTCGAGTCTGGGTCTGGGTCTTATTAGACCCGGCCCATGATCATCCCTATGGGTAATGAGGCTGGTATGAGTAAAAAAATTATTAATTGGACATAGGAATGGAGGTACCATAATCCGTACCCGCTCCGCCCTACCCTCATCCCCACATTACTTAATTTCCCCACATAATTTTTTTTGGTACAAGTAGCATGCTGGTAAAATCGTGAAAGTATGGAATACCTTTCCTAGTCTTACTTTTAACTCTAAAATTTGAAGTTTATTAAATTTTAGGACCATGTTTATCCATGACCCAATCCAATTAAAAATTCTAATTAAATATGATATCTCTCATCCACGCACACAACATTCCATCCAACCAATTTATTTCTTCTTAAAGGTTTATCAATGACCCAACCCAACCAAAAAATTCAACTCTTTAAATATTATTTTTATACCAAATATAAATAGTATATTTTAAATTATTAATTATTAATTAAATGATGTAATTACATAATAAGATTTTCAAATTTATTAAATAAATTTTTCATAATTAGAAATATAATAACTGAACCATAAAAAAAAGTTCATTTGCAACACTTCAATACCAAATTTAAAAATACATCAAATTATATTACAGGAAGAAAATAGTATTCATGTTAATCCTATTGATAAAACTTTAACATTAATTACAAAAATGAAGAGAGTTTTTTTTAAGTAGGAAGAAGAGCAATATTGAGTTGTGCATTGAAATATGGCAATATTGGTCTCTATTTATAGAGAATGAAATATGTGATTTTTTGCAATTAATTTTATCACAAAAATATATTTTTAAAAGAAATATAAATCAGATAGTTATAGGTAGATAAGAAGATAAAATGATTAGATTGAATTTGATTTGGTTTATTTTAAACCAATAGACTTGGGGCACGTGGAAATGACCTCGTCTATCCTCTCCATTTCGCAAGGATCAGTTTTGATCCCTTTCTAAGCCTAAGTTGGACCATACTGTTCCGTTTTTAATTATTTTTAAACCAAAAAGTTGGTGACCGCATAGCTGCAGCCACCGATAAACAAAGTCTAAGTGAGTCTCACTCTTTATTGTTGCATTACCAAAAACTCACTCTCCCAGTGTCTCAATCTGGTTAAAGTATCGTGTCCATTCAAGTGCAACTTATATTCAAATACTCCATCTATAATTTTGATAAACTGTTGATCACAGTAGAATGGCATTGAATAGCACCCTCAATTTTTTTTATTTGCCATTATTTTTATTTGTGCAACTGATGAATTTAAGTAGCAAACCACCAATAAATGAGTTCATAGATTACATACTAAGAAATTTGATAATAGCATCAAGGTAGGGTAAAAATAATTTAAGGGCATTTGGGCTCGCCCTTGGAGTTCTTTTTGTCCCTATAACAAGGGCATTCATCCTTGTGGCCATAAGTACCGGATGGAACGCAATGGCAGTCTTTACAGCATGTCCCACAGTACTTCAGACACCTGTCCTTCATGCCTGCCTTTGAACACCTTTCCGAACACTTGGAATCACAATCAACTAGTACGCAAAAACACAAATTATCACTTATTTCAAACAAAATAATAGTGGAAATTAATATTAAAAAATCATGCCAATGCATGCATGCCTGGTGGCAAAACAAGAGTATTTTCTTTTTAAAAATGGATGAAAACTAAGTTGATTAAGAGATGAAATCAGTAGTGAATTTAGAATTATGAAAATGCACTTTATAATACTTTTAAGTGACATATTCGTAATTTTTCCTATATAAGAGGGGTTGATAGTTCCACCTCTGTTTGAAGTTGGAATTGGAGAATTGGAGAAAGGAAAGGGATACGCCAAATTATTATGATTTCATGATACGATCTTTCAATAACTTATGGAAAAATCAAGGTTTAAATTGTAAATTTGAAGAAAATAAAATAAAATTTTTGGGTTGTATTAATCGGGTCATAAACTTTTCACTCCTACATGTTGCATAATAAAATTTTAATATTACTACTAAAACCTTTTACATTTCTATAATTCCAATTCAACTCCGTCTTTCCATATGCTATGGAAAGACGGTCTTTCCCGATAGTTTGCCAATTATTAAAGTTACCACCTCCGACAAAAAAAAGTGAAAAAAATAAAAATCAGGGCTACAATTACCATCCCGGAAAATATAAAATCAGCCTATTTGGTTCCGTTGAACAGGCTAAAACAATTTTGAAGCCCCAATATAATTTATTTTACCACTAACTATACCCCCAAAAAAAACGTATCCGCAAGTCCCGCACTTTCGGTTAATTCTCAGCTTTCTGGACTTTTCTGAATCTTTAACTCCTCATTCAATTCTTTCCTTGAAAAAAATCATTTTTAAAAGCCTTATTTTAAATGTTTGATTTATTTTGACCTTCATTAAAAGAGTAAAGGCATAATAAAAAAATAGGGGGAAAAGAGAATAAGAAAGCTTACTGGCTGAATCAGCAGGAAAGAGATAAAAGTTGAGCACAAGGGCCGTGAGGAGCAAGATGGCAAAACCTAGCTTCATCTTCTTTCCTATCCTCCCAATAGTAAAACGCAAGCAGATTGCGATTTAAAGAAGAAATGGAAATGGAAATGGAAATGGAGTTGTAGTATGAGGCAAGAAGCAGCAGAAGAAGGTGGAATTTATAGCATGATGGAAATGTAAAAGGTAGGTGGGTAGCACTAGAAACTTCGTTTTATATAATTTTTTTAAAAAAATATTGATCAAGTATAGTAAATTGAACGTGCATGGCATATACCTCTCGGTTTTTTGAAAATACAAATATACACTCAGTTCCTTGTTTAATGCATCTCAGTTTTTTTTAATGTTGGTGTCCGACTATAGGGGTATATGTGTACTTTCAAAAAACATTGAGTGGTATATGTGCAATTTCAAAAAATTAAGGGGTATATTTGCACTAAACAAGAAATTGAGACACGAATGCACTTTACTCTTGAATGAAATATACTCCCTCTGTTTCTCGGTAAGTGACACCACATGTTTAGATGCTTGGATATATGTGGAAAAATGAGTGGATGAAATTGAAGGTAGAATGTAAAAAAGTAGAATGAGGATGAAATTGAAAGAATTTTACCAAAAATGGAATGTGTGTCAATATAAAAGAAACAGTCCAAAAAGAAAAATGTGTCAATAATAGAGAAATAGGGGGAGTATAGGAAATGTACATGATTTTTAAAAAAAAATCATAATTCCTCCGTTGTTCTACATTATAGGTTTAACTTTTAGATTTACGTGAATGAAATGAGTGGATTATATTGAATATAGAAAGGGGAAAAAGTAAAATAAATTGATAAAATTGAAGGAATTTTATTTTTATTTTAAATGTAAAGTGTGTTAAATTCATAAATTATTTTTAAAAAGAATTTTTAAATCTGATGAAAGAGATAATGACTGAATATATATGGAGCAATTTGTTGAAAGTGGGATCCAGACTGGAGATGCATTTGAATTCCGTTTCTGTCGAAACCTCGACCTGAAATTAAGCTCATGCCAACAACCTTTTTTTCTGGTAGCAGCGTAAGATGTACAAAGCCGCGTTAGCTTTAGCGAAAACGTCGGTTTGTTCTCGAGTGATCTTAAATGCAAGGAGAATAAAAACAAAAACACAAAAAGCTAGTTCTAACAGTTGGCATGTGTTGCAATCTTTAGAAATATTACAAGCAAGTAAAAATTTCTTTCTTACAAGTATAGCATCCTCCCTCTATGCCAGGCATTTCTGCACACTTTACTTTTTAGATATCTCAATCAAATCTATACATTTTTCATATTCAAAAAATTTCTACACATCATTTGACCAAAATAGTCTTGAATTAAACAAAAATTACTCGCAACTATCCTAACCATACCAACCCCTCATTTGTTGCCTCCTCCTCTCACCCTCTCCACCGCATCTTCACCGTCGGGTCTCCGCCTCCGCCGCCCCGTGGCCCCATCTCCGGCTACCTCGATTTCTCGCTATTATGACAGGTGCAGCTAACGAACAAAGCATTAAAGAAGAACACGGAGAATTTTACGTGGTTCACTAACAATGTGCTAGCTACGTGCACAAAACATAAACAAATTTTATTAACAGGTTCAGAAGAGAGATTTCTTAGACCAGAACAGATTTCTTCAATATCACACACATTACAAACAGACTCAGATGAGAGTTTATATAGATCCCCCAAACTACAGAATCCTAAACCGAAGTGGAATAAAACTAGCCTAATTCTATTTCTAAACAGCATTGAAATTACCCAATAATAAATCCAAAACATAAAAGGATTCAGATTCAAGTCATATTATAACAATCTCCGAGAGGTGTACCTTCATGCATACGTAGACTAAACAGATGTTGCTTTAGAAGCAACTTGTGGGTCAAAGACTTCTTCATATACAGACTTTCAAGCTTTGCTCAGGTACCGACAACATTTGTTTCACTTGCAACTTGGACGATAACATCATCCGTCAGACACAACAGAATCGTTGAATGAGCCTTCTCTTCCAGAGCCTCCATGTCAGCATTCTCAACTGGTTTCTTGGATATCTCACCTTTCTCCGATTTCTTGGATTTCACCATAGCCAATGGCCCCCACAAACCCTACTGCTTTAGTAAAGTAGTCATATTTATGGTAGCAATAAACAAAAAATTGACGAAAAAATAGTCACATGGACTAATTAAAGTCCATATCCAGAAGTAAACAAACCCCAACAATGTTCACCCACAAAACAAGCAAAAAATGATACATCTGCCACGTAGACTAAATGAACTCAGAATTCAATTTCAATGGTCACAAAAATATGCAGAAGACTTGAACGGAACAACAATAACAGAATGGTAATTCTATCATCGATTTAACGCCAAACACCGCTCTACCCTCTCGAACAACAACGTGATTTCCTAACAGAGCAGACAAATTTTCACAAGTCCAACCGGGAAATGCCTTGTGAAACAAATGACATAACATGCAACCAGATTTTTAACAAGGTTAACCCGGAAAGAACTTGTCAAACACAGCGGCTCGTGATTCCCACAGAGGCGACAAAACAAACGACTTCTCCAGATTTCCAACGAATAACCCAAGCTCAGTTCTTCTTCTTCTTCATCGTTATTTTGCAACAGAAGTCTCTGATCAACCTACAGCTCTGATACCAGTTTGTTATGGCAGGTGCGGCTAACGAACAAAGAATTAAAGAAGAACACAAAGAATTTTATTTGGTTCACTAACAATATGCTAGCTACGTCCACAAAACATAAACAAAATGACCAGAACAAATTTTTTAAATCTCACACACATTACAAACATACCCAGATGAGAGTTTATATAGATCTCCCAAACTGCAGAATCCTAAACCAAAGTGGAATAAGACTAGCCTAATCACATTCCTAAACAGAATTGGAATTACCCAATAATAAATCCAAAACAAAAAAAAAGGATTCAGATTGAAGTCATATTATAACACTCACAGATCTGGAGCAAGGTAGGTCGATTTCTCCCCATCTCTCTTTCACCCTCTCCACTGCGCCTCTGATAGTATCCTTTTTAGAGATTTGGTGGTGTTGGGTGCTGGCTGGGTTGGTGGTGTTGGGTGGTTCGGTGGTGCTAGTGTCGATGGTGGTGGTGATGGTTCAGAAGGCACAGGGGAAGGAAGTGTAGTATAGACTTTTCCCATCTTATAAAAAAGTGTCAGTCTCTCTCTACAGAAATGGTTGGGATAGAGGGAGTAGTTAATAATTACAACTCCAGGTCATATACTGTATGTCTTTTTAATGATGCAGATGCTTGAATCAATCCTTTCCTTTGTATTAATTAGGTTTGGTTGAAAAAAAATTTATATTCAGGTAATTTTTACAGCAAAATATGCGATGATTCATTTAGTGACTCTAAATAATAAAATTTTAAGTAGTGAACTAATTAGTAATAAGAGGAGTGAACAAATTATCGTACATCTTAATTATGAGATCATTGTGTTGGGCTAATAAGGTTTTCCCTATGTGGAGAGAGCCTATATTTGTTCTTATCCCATTTATTACTTCTTCAGGCGGTAAAGACTTGGAGTTGTAACTCTTGGAGTTCTTTATATCTTCAAAGTATGGAGTTGTTTTCATTGGTTCCTTCAAGAAACTTCAAGGATGAACTTGCTTTCAATGGTACTTTAAGAGATAGAGCTGTCTTCAATTGTTCTTTAAGAATGTTTAAGAGTTGGAGTTGTCTTCAATGGTCCTTTAAGAAGCTGATCTTGAGTTACTTTTTGGGGTATAAATAGATGAAGAAATTGTAGTCTTCAGAACATAGAGTGAAATAGAGAGAAAGGGTGGAAGAAAAAGTGTCTTTTTGTTGTTCAAGTTTTTCTGGTCAGCTTCACAATACATCTCCGAAGGTCATCCTTGGTCTGATTGTGCTAAAACTTTGGCAGCACATCCGAAACATCTTGATATATCCTTTTATTGTTCACCACGAAAAATGAATGAAAGTGTTTGTCGAAAAGGAAACACATTTCCCATATAAGAGCAAGTGATCGAGTCAGTTGAGGTGGATAACAAAAAAGGCTACTTGTTTGTTAAGGATATATCAAGATAATGATACTTGCTCTGAAAAGGCTGCATCTTTGCCAATAAGCTGCAATTCAGATTTATTTTCCAAAAGTATACAGAGCTCAGCCCATTAACTATTTCGGCCTACAATCTCTAATGGGCTTGTCGTGCAATCTTCTGTCTGGACTACCCATCCGAGTTCTGTTTCGCATTCATTTACGTCAATATTTTAACAATTCTTTAGAATCATCAATATATGCTGGATTATTTTTTTCAGGGGAAAAATGCTTTTATAACCCTATCAACTTGACATAAGTGCCAATATAACCTTTTGATAATTGCAAGTACAGATATAACATTTCCTAGTTGATGTAAGTGTCAATATGACCTTTTCTGATATCTGAAGGCCAGATTTGATGGAAAAGTCAATTTTACCCTTTTACGAATGCGCTGATATAACCATATAAGTTTTAAGAATGTGCTAATATAACCCTATAAGTTTTAAGAATGTGCTGATATAATCCTATAAGTTTTAAGAATGTGCTAATATAACCCTATCGGCGGTCCGACATCGGCCAGTTGTGGTCCGGCTGTGCCAGGTTGTAGTCCGGCAGCGGCGGTGGTGGTCCGACGGTGGCCTGGCGGCGGCCGGTGGTGGTCCGGCAAACTCAAATTCATATTTTAACACTAAGACTATTTTGGACATTTTACATTCAGTCAATGCCAGAAATGGGGTTTGAGGGTTATATTGGTCCTTGCATTAACTAGTTAGGGTTATTTTTGCATTAAAAATTATCTGAGTGTTATATTGACACTTATGTCAAGTTGGTAGGGTTATATTTGCACTTTACCCACATTTAAACGTTAAAATTAATTGAAAATCCAATTTGAGAAATGTAGATAGTTATTTATATATAACAAATAATCACATTATTTTGTTAATGAAGCGGCTGAGATGTCTTCAACTACACCAAATAGTGAATGTGGTTTAGGAGTTTTTGAATAGCCTCCAAAATAGTTATTAGAGTTCGGACGGAAGAAGTACTCTTTAACGATGATTGTATCAAAGATTACAATTAGCCAAGGCTAGGAAAAGTGGATTCTTAGTTGGACTAGAGTACAATGCTGAAATTGAAGAAAAAAATCATATTTTGTTTATCGTGACACATTTTCTCTTTTTATGTGTTTCTCCTATGTTGATTCTTTTTAAGTATACTTTAAATTATTTTTCACCAGGCATTTTCTTTTTCTTCTCAATTTAATATGCCTTACATAATTAGTTTCCACTAAAAATATGGTGCCATAAAATAAGTGGTATAATTAGATGAATGAAGGAAAATGCTTTCTTCAGTTTTTAATAATATCACGCTTTCCTAATTTAAATGGGTTTTAAGAATTTTAATATCCTCATTTAACGAGATTTCTTCCAATCTCATTTACTCACTTATTATGGCTTTACAATTACCAACACAATTTCCTCAATTAATTTTATCTATCAAAATTTAAATATCATTCTCTCTCTTAATTATTTTTTTACTTTTTTTCTTCAATCCTCTTTTCCCATCTTCCCATCATGAAGAGATGGGGAAACAAATTTTTTTTTAAAAAAAATAGATTGTTTAAGCGTTTATGTTATTGGATTTGTCTTCATACATTAGTATTGTTTTTCGACCTGATAGATTAAAGTGGAGATATATACAAATATAACCATCTCTAATTGCACATATAACCCTGAGATTATTCAAAATACAAAAAACAACTCTAACTATTTAATGAAAGTGCAAATATAACTCTAAAGACTACTCCTAAACAAAGACTACTCAATATCGTTTATGTTATTTAAATATAACTCTAAATATAACCCTAACTACATAATGAAAGTGCAAATATAACTCGACAGAGTATATTCTGATATTGACTGGTCATTTCCAGCCATTGACCGATTGGAAATGACCAAAATGTCATTTGGGCCAAATAAAAAAATTGAAAGATAAATATGCCATTTGCCCCGCTGTTGTTCTGCCACCACCGCCACTGCTCCACTACCTTCGCCGCTCCACCTCCGCCATTGCCGCCGCCGCTCCACCTCCGCCACCTTTGCTGCCACCTTCTCCGCCGTTAGGGTTTCCACCACCAACAATCATCGAGAATGAGCTAAGGTCCGAACTGAGGTCCAAGTTCTTGGAGGTTTACTCTATGCTCAAACAGAGCATCTCAACGACTCTACTTTCGACTTCTTCGATGATTCTCACCAATGGCTTGACCGGGTGGGTAATCAACATTCATATGCAAAATAGTTTTCCAATTGGGTGAGTAATCAACATTTAGAACAGAGTGAGCTATGGTTTCTGCCTCCCCCCACTGCCTAACCCCCTCCGTCGTCACCACATATAGGATTCTGCCTTCCCCTGCCGCCTCACCCTCTCTATCGTTGTCACCTCCACCTCCACCTCCACCACCTCTAGGTTTTCGCCATTCCCTCATCGTCATCACCTCCGCCTCCACCACTTTTAGGATTATGTCTTCCCCCTGCCTAAGCACATCCGTCGTCATCACCTATGCCTTCACCACCAGCATTTCCTTCTCCCCTCCGGCCGCCTCACCCCCTTCTCCTTCACCACCAGCATTTCCACCTTCCTCTCATCCGCCCACTGACCCGACGCTAAATAGTGACGAGGTAGCTAACATGGCGAGCTCAGCGGTGAGGTAGCGGCATCGCGGTGAGAGAATGGCCGAGAGGGAGGGCGGTAATGAGGTAGCGGCATCGCGGTGAGAGTGGAAGGAGCGGTGGGGGGATGGCAGAGTCAAGGCATCAGGGGGATCAGTCGGAGAAGGGACAAAAGTAGAAAAAGTGAAGAGAAAAAGGTCTGATCGGAGAAAGGAGATCGGGAAAAAGTGAAGGAAATAGAGAAGGGAAATTAGGGTTTAGGGATATTATTGACATTTTATTTTTATTTTTACAGGGGTAAAATAGTATTTTCACTAAATTCTAACCTAAATCTGCCAAAATGGGTATATTTGCACTTACACTTACTATCTAGGTTATATCTGCACTTTCAATCATCAAAAGGTTATATTTACACTTATTAAATTATGTAGGATTATATGCACTTTTCTCATTAGGTTGTTGTGTTCTAGATGATCACTCAATTTAGTTTATCGTGTCGATGTTTTGTTCTTGATCTACAAATAGTGTTTTTGCAACTTTTGTTTGTGTTTTTGTATTACAGTTTCCATTAATTTGGATGAGTTCATATCTGTGTTTTTCAAGGTGTTTACAACTCGGACAATATAGATCGTGTTTTGGATTATGTGGTGTTACGGCTCTGAAGATCCCTGTTTGGCAAAGTGATTGATGTTGATACACCCCTTTTTGCCAAGTGGTCATGATTTTTGGGTGAAGCGAGTTACCATCCCGATGGTGATATTATAGCTTTTATTGAATGTCGGGTTAACATATAATTTAGATATCTTTGCAATAAATTAGTTATTGCTTGAGGCTAGATTATGTGTCCATTTTATATGGTCATTTTGGGACTTTTTGGACTCAATTTTGTGCCCTTTTGTTATCTAGATCTTGTGTTTTACCTTGGAATTCTCTTAGGAGAGTTAAGAGCGACTTTTGCGCTCTTATGATTTTTCTAGGAAATTTTGTGTGACGGGGCAATTATATCGAGATTTGAAGACTGAAGGCCATGAAGATCTCGAAGATCCTTTTTGAAGGCTTGAAGACTTGAAGAGAAGTGACGTGGAGAGGAAGCCATGAGACAAGAAGAAGAAAGAAATGAAGATGTTGTATTTGGCCTCTGTCGCCAGTCGCGACTAATGTGTGTCCATAATCTTTTGCTTTTTTTTCTTGTAATATAAAAAACAAACTTTATCCTCTCTCTTCACCAACTCTTTCTTCCCGACTTTACTCTTGAAAAATCTTAATTTTCTTCCACTTTTTCGTCTAGTTTCATCTGTCTTTATGTTTGATTTGATTTGGATTGTTAGTATGGATTGTAGTAGCTAAGTTCATCGCTTGGGAGCAATTGATTAAAGCTTCCAAACCCCTGGAGTGAGATTTTCTATTTTGCTTGTTCATGAACATTTATTGCTTAACATTTATTGTGTCATTAATGTTAATATTTACTTCATTTATGTTGTGGGTTGTTTGATAATTTGAAGTGTTTATATGATTGAGTGTTAGGATGCTAGGAAAGTGTACAATTTCTTAGCTCTTTTACATGAAAAATCTAAGAACAATGAATTAGAACTTCTTGTTGTGAAAATGATGTTAATCTTGGTAGATGAGTATGTTAATGTGGTTTGTTATCATATTTATCATAAGGTATCACTAAAAGGTTGAATCTTGAATGTTGATTGTTCTAGGTTTAATCTAGTAAATGCTTCCTTTGGTTAAATGGCTAGGCATTTGGTAGAATGCTTGTAGTTGTTATCAAATCTATGGTCCTTTGTGTAT
>JAULKK010322254.1:0-11328 GCA_032355705.1 Rubia peregrina | reverse complement strand
GGTTTTGATATTGGGGGTTTCAATTTTGGATTTGATGTTGGGTTTTGATTTTGGTGGGTGTAGGTGAATGTGGTGCGGTGGGTAAGACGGTGGCGGTGGTGGTGGCGGATATGGGCGGATGCAAGAGCGGTGAATGTGGTGTTGTGGATGTGGGTGAAGTTTGTGTGATGGGTGTAGTTAAAGCTTGTGCGGTGGGTAAGGTGGTGGAGGTGATGGAGGCAGTGGCCGATGAGGGTGGGGATGGGGAGCGGTGAAGGTGGTGTAGTGGGTGTAGGTGAAGAGAGGGATGATCATTGGTCGGGTCTAATAAGACCCTTACTCGATCCTAAAAATAACTAGTTAGACCCGGACCCATAGGCACTGAAAATCTTATACTCATAACCAAACATAATGAGTCTAAAAGGTCTTGGGTCCAAAACGAGTCCTAAATGAGTCTAATATTCTATTTTTTCTTCACTAAATAAAATATATAGTATTTTAAATATAAATAATTCAAGTTCAATATTCATCCGAATTAATTTTTCATAAAAAATAAAATAAAATACATATTATTTTTTGAATTAAAAATAAAAAAATATTGAGAATATGAAAGTAATTTAGAAATTACGGTAAAATTCTATAAATAGTAAGGGTTATATGGGTATACGGGTCGGATCTGGGTCTGAGTCCTAATATTTAGACCGGACCCAGACTCAAATGCGATGGTTCTAAAAATGTTGGACCTATACCCGACCAAACGGTTCTATACCCTGTGGGTCTGGGTCGGGTCCTAGACTCATGATCATCCTTAGATGAAGGTGGTGCAGTGGTTGAGGTGCTGACGGCGGTGGCGGATGGGGGTGGATGCAGGAGGGTTAAAGGTGGTGGTGTCGTATACGTGGTGCAGTGGGTGTATGTGGTGGAGGTGAGGGCGGGCAAATGAGGCAGTGGTGGTGGTTATGGGAGGTAGATGAAGGGTATTGTAGACATTTCACATGGTCAAATTTTTTGATTTGCTCTTCCTCTCTCTACAAAAGCAGTTGGGACGGGGGGTAGTTAAATAATTTTCTAATAATTTTCTATGAGAAAGTCTCAAGAAAGGCGGTTTGTCAATAAGTTTATGGACAATCCACTTTATTCTTCTCCTTAAATGTTGTAAATTTTTTATGAAATTTAAATATTGTATTTTAAAAGTTGAAACAAGTAATAATACGTATTTGAATGTGAAAATATAAAAATTTATAATATAGAAAAATATTTTTAAAATTTTAAATTTAGTACTCCCTCTGTCCCAAGATTGATGTCACAATTTTTTTACGATATTCAATGATCATGTTTGACCATTAATATCTCTAGCTACATATAATAATTCTGCATAAAGAATTAATATTTAGAAAATGGATTTTAAGATGATTCAAACGAGATCTCAAGTGATATTTTATTATGTATATATTATTTTTTATTTAGGGTCAATTTTTCCCCAAATTTGACTTGGAAGAAACAATTTTGCCTTTATTCTTGGGACGGGGGGGAGTATGTTATTTAAGAAATGCAGTGTATACGGTAAAAAATACGTGGACTGGCTGCCTGTCAGGAGACCCACTCTATGTTGAAAGCAGGAGGGAGATCAGCTTCTGCTTTTTGCCAAAAAAATAGCTTATACTTCTTAATTAAGCACATTTTTAGTAGCTTACCAAAGAGAGATTCCCCAAAATGGTACCCACTTTTTATCGAAATTCACAGTTTGGTATCAGAATTTTGTATATGTTCTTTAAACGTACCAATTTTTTTCATTTATGTCTCAAAATGGAACCTTTTACCAAGAAGTGGGTACCGATTTGGATCAAAATTGTACCACAATGGTACCCATTTTAAACTAAAAATTACTTTTTTGGGACATTAATGAAACAGTGGGTACCTCTTAGGAACGATTTTAAAAATTGGGTACCAAATTGTGAATTTCACTTAAAAGCAGGTACCATTCTGGACATTTTCTTGTTTACCAAACACTAAAAGGTGTTTAGATTATAAGCAAAGCAATGTGGCTCTGTTTAGCAGAGATTATAAGCTTCTTTTCTTATAAGCAAAACACTTTTTAGTGTTTGGTAAAGTGCTAAAAATAGTTTATTTTAAAAACATAAACTATTTTTAGGGGAAAAGCAGAAGCTGGTCTCCCTATACTTTCAAAATAACCCAACTTTGCTTATAAGCACAACTCTACCAAACAGAGCATGTAAGCCATGTCAAACACTCCCTTTGATATTCTTGTGTATCCCCACCGTACCAAATAATGTATATCTATGAATTTCATCACCTTGTATAGAATTAAGCTCGAACCAATAATAATTATAGTATGACCTTTAAATTTAAAAAATATTATATACTTTAAATATTTTAAATTTGCCTTCCGACCTACTATATGACAGTCTCGCATGAAACACACTGATTTACGAATCAGTCTAGAATTGGGCCAGAATGGAAATAGAGGAGCATTTCTTTTGTTCTGGTTTCTTGCATTTTAGTCCTTGAACATTTTTGCTCATTTTAAAATTGATTATTGATCAAATAACAATATATTTTAACTTGCAAATTTGAAAATATCCTATTTTATATTTCCATCATTTATAGTCACCTTGATTTTAATAAAAGATGCTCACGTTGGACATCAATGATAAGGACAGAGCCCAAGTTGTATATTGGTCCAGAATTACTCGGGCTAAGTGAGTTTGAAAAGGTAATAATTAATACCGCATTTATTGGGTAATTAAGACTTATATTTAGGGTAAAATACTACTAGGGCGATACAGTAAAATGCCAGGTACGAATTCATTTCTAATTATTCAGTCTATATACGGTGCTTATACCCTTTGTTGACTTAAGATTTGGAGTTTTTACCCCTGGGATTCTTAGGGTTTGCAGGTTACAACTGAGGATCTCGTGGGTCTTACTCATACGGTTCTAAGACGCATCAATTGGCACGCCCGGTTGGACCTGATTGAGTCAAATTCAAGTTCCTTGGTTTATGTCTACGGTTACACGAAAGAGTGAGAGATTGAGATTCAAAGGAGTAGGAGCCGGCAATGATGCACAGTCGAGGAGAAGCGATATTGTCAATCCTCAGGAATTGCAAGGTGTTGATCCTGATAAGGTTCGAGCATCGATGGTTGAGACGGGGATGATGCATGTCTCAGCTGCTGATTGTGAGAGGGTACATGTCTCGAGTAGGCCTGAACTGCAGGTGGTTGAAGCTCCTCGAATGGATGTAGCTGGACTGTCGAGGCGTCCAGAGCTCAACATGGAGCAGGGAGCTAGGAATGCAGACCCTGACTAAAGCATGCCAGCTGATGTGCGTGATAATAGAGATGGGCGGTTTACGGTAATTTCTGGTGATTCCTATAAAGAGGCATATGAACGAACCATCCTGGGGAAACAGAGCATGGGAGTGATTGGGTCACAACAGGATTTGACAAAGGTAGAGCAGATGTTGGCTGCAGCAGGACATCAGGTTATTTCCCCTCGAGGCCAATGAGTGGTTCGAGGGTTGTGGTATCGATGATGCCTATGGGATTGATTTTGGGGTGGGTACCTCAGCCTATGATTGCTTAACCCTACCCTGGATATGTAGGGGAGACATTGCAGGCACGACCTCAGCCTTCTTTTCCAGATTACTCGCAGGGGATGGTGTACTCGATGCCTTCTTTAGGCCCGATAACCTCGACAGTCACTCTTTCATGGACTGAGTTAGGATACGGAATGGTGGCCTTTCTGGGGGTTCAAGGATATATAAATCAAGGGCCCTAGAACCCTTATGGATAATTTCCTATCTACCCATGGGGTATACAACCTTGGGAAAATTCTGGGTAAATAAACACTCAGCTTGTTCATTCTATGCAGTTTGGAGGATGTGATCGTGGGCTTAATCCGGACGGTGGGCAGCCAGGTTCTACGATAGACACTGGAGACTCTTTGAAAAGGGACTTAGATAGATAGATTGGTCTGATGAGCCAAGCAGTTGGATCGCCTTTCAGTTTGATGATAATATGGGTGTGCTGGCTAGTAGATGTGAAACCACCGGAGAGATCTTCTACCTATAGTGGCGAGTCAGATTCTCGAGAGTTTATCCAGACGTTCTTGAGTCTAATGAATTTGATGATTTTGAGGAGAGATTAACAAGTAAGCTGGTTGGGAGTTACCTTCATGGAAAAGCTCAAGAGTGGTTTAATAAGTTGCCTTAGGGATTCTTGCACTCTTATAAAGATTTGAGTGGGGCCCTATTACGTCAATATGCACAGGAAATTTTTTACAAAGTCCCTGTTAGATATTTACCAGACCAAGGAGAAGTTGGGAGAGAGTACGAAAGCCTTCTACCAAAGATATGTGGATGAAAGTTTGGGGATAGTGGATGCTACGGAGAATGAGGTAATTCAAGGATACTTGTTGAGGATACAGGATTTGGAGTTGTACAAAAAATTGAGTACAAATACTCCTCCAACATTGCAAAAACTTTAAGAAGTGGTAGAGCAGTATTCGAGGGTAGAGAAAGCCACGAAAAAAGAGAGAGGAAGTTTGGGGGACAAACAAGGAAAGAATAGCGACCCTCGAGGGAGGAAACCAGTGAAGATGGTTAGACCTAACTTTGGGAGGTATAAACCTATGCTGCCACCAATTGGAAGATCATCGGCGCAAATTTTGAGCATACATAAAGGATTGATCCAGCCACCCCCGCCCATGCAAAGCATGTCAAATGTCGTGAGGGCTAGAAGGGCAATTTTTTTTATTGTGATCATCATCGAGACTATTACCATGACACGAATGATTGTGCGTAGTTATGGATATAGATCGAGAGGTGTGAAAGAGAAGAACGGTTTTGAGGTCCTGACCCCCGAATTAATTATATAGGACCCCCGAGGTCGAGAAATAATCATAGGGAATGGTAGCCGTACAGAAGGAACTATCAGAACAATGGAGGAAAGGAGATAGGAGAACCCGAGATTGGGGGATTTGAGGCCAAGAAGGAAGAGATGAGAGACCACATGAACAGCGTGTGGCCAATCAAGAACACAGGAATGATGATAATTCTCCAATTTGCAGGATGGTCATTGTGATTAATGGAATCATAAGGGATAGGTCCTGGAATACAGTTATGAAGGTAGAAGCACGAAAGATTCTGGCAGAAGAACCCCGACATAAAAGGTTTCACTCGGATGTGACTGTAATATGTTTGAAAGCTGATGCAGTTCCGGATCAGACTCCACATGCAGATCCCATTGTGGTCTCGGTGGTGATTGGGAATTCCTCAGTGAAAAGAGTTTTTATTGCTGATGGGAGTGGAGTGGAAGTAATGTTCGTTGATTTCTTCGATCAGTTGGATAAAGACTGTAATAAATTGAAGAAGTCAACCTCACCCTTGTCTGGTTTACAGGAAATCCAATATTTCCTTTGGGAGAGATAACTTTGTTGGTTTGAGTATCTGATGGCGATATGGGAGTGACATTAGATTGTAACTTCACGGTTGTTGATGCCTACTCACCAAAAAATGTGATTTTGGGAAGACCTTGGATGTGTCAGGCTCGAAAAGTGTGATCGACATACCATTTGATGATGAAGTCCAACCGATAGGGAGATAGCTTAGATTCGAGGTGATCAAACTTTGGCTAGAAACTGCAATCTCACAGCTGTCAGGGAGGTGAGGAAGCGAAGGAATGTAGCCTCAGTGCATGGGGAGGTTGGCCCAGCAGATACAGTACAAGTGCACATTCAAGGACTTGGTACTGTGGCTATAGGAAAACTGATGCATGAGGATATTGGAGAAGGGTTAAGCAAGCTGTGGGAACATTATGGTGATGTTTTTTCTTGGGATACCTCTGACCTCACAGAAGTGCCTCCAAGCTTGGCGGTGCACATGTTGATTATCGACCCATCCGTCAAGCCAGTAAAGCATAAGAGAAGGGTGTTTACCCTCGAGAGGGCAGAAGCTATCAAGAAAGAAGTCAAGAAATTACTAAAGGCAGACGTCATCAAGGAAGTATTTTTTTCGGAGTGGTTGGCCAATTTAATTATGGTGCCAAAACATGATGGTGCTTGGCGGATGTGAATAGATTTTACTGATCTGGATAGGTGTTTCCCCAAGGATAGCTACCACTTACCGCCAATCAATAAGTTGGTGGAATATATTGCTAGATATCAAGTTTTTTTTATTTCTTTGATGCTTACAAAAAGTATCACCAAATATTAATGGCAAAGGAAGATAAGGAGAAGACATCGTTTATCACCGATGTAGGTACTTTTTGCTACAAGAAGATGCCGTTTGGACTGAAGAATGCTGGGTAACTTACCAGCGGTTAGTGGACAAAATATTTAGAGGGCATATTGAAAGGAACATTGAGATCTATGTTGATGACATGGTGGTGAAGAGTAGGAGTTACGAGGGGTTCTTGGTGGACTTGAAGGAAACCTTTGAGAGGCTCCGAGGGGAAATTTAAAGTTGAACCCAGCTAAATGTGTTACTAGCATTGGGGCTAGAAAATTTCTTTGATTTATGGTGTCAGAATAGGGTATCAAAGTCAATCCGGAGAAATTGGAGGCTTTGTTGAGGATGAGAAGTCCGCAAACAGTGAAGGAGGTGCAAACGCTTACAAGGTCCTTGGCAACTTTGAGTAGGTTCCTATCAAAAGGAGCGGAGAAGCATCTTCTATTTTTTATGTGCTTCGAAGGGATTAGAGATTCGAGTGGACAGAGAAATGTGAAGAAGCATTCAAGCAGCTGAAGGAGCATTTACAGGTGCTCCCCACTCTTATGAAACCCGAGAGCGGGAAAACATTATTCTTGTATATCTTTGCCTCGCCTTGGCAATTAGTGCAGTATTGGTAAAAGAGAATGGGGGATAGCAACATCCCATCTACTATGTGAGTAGACCCTTGCAAGGACTTGAGACGAGGTACACCGTCTTCGAGAGGCTGATTTTATCGTTAGTACATGCAGCACGAAGACTGCATCCTTATTTCCAGGCAGGGGCGGAACTAGGGGCGATGAGGTGTGCCCGCCTCCCCTATGATCCATAGGACAAGGAAGATGTAAGTGTGAGGGTGAGGAAGAGTTTGACGATGAGCAGATCCCCCCTTGAAACTTGCAGAAGTTGCAGGTTTTAATGTCTGTTGGGGAGAGAAGAAGATGAGGAAGAAGACACTTTGATTTTTATTTATTTTTCATTGTCATGGAAACAACGTCATTTAATTTAGGCAATAAATTCCAAATTGTTGTTGTTCTGCCTGTAAGTATTCAGGCTTTAAATTTAGCCTTAAATTTTGTTTTCACTTGCACACGAACCACGCCAATCAATTTGTTTTCTTTTCCCTTTGTGTTTTGTTTATTTTTTATTTGCACTTTTTTGGCATCTTAATATATAACTTATGGAGTATTACTTATTTGTATACTTTCTAATTATTTACTGGATAATTTAATTAATCTTATTTTTGTTACATATATATTTTAGTCATTCTAAATATATATTAAAATTTGCATTTGTTAAAAACTAAAAGTGAATATCAAAATATATTTTATTCTAATATAAAGTACATTCTGAGTTAACTCTTCATCAATCACTATATCTTCAATTATGTGTAAAAAATAATAATTCATATTTTAAAATAGAGAAAGTCTCAATAAAGGCGGTCTTTCCATAAACTTATGGACAGTGTACAGTAGCTTTTACCTTAAATGTTGTAATTTTTTAATAAAATTAAATATTATATTTTAAAATTTGAAATAATTAATAATATGTATTTAAATGTGAAAATATAAAATATATAATATAAAAATATTTTCACAATTAAAAATGTAATTTAACAAATACAGTGTATAAGAAAAAATAACTGTCAAGTCCAGCTTATGGACATACCGTCTGTTAGGAGACCCACTCTTTAAATAAAAAATATAATAATATCTTACATGAAAATATTTTAGCGTACTGATACTAATGAGATTTTATAATTTATTTAACAAATATTGACCCTACAAAAACAAGAGTGTACTATATATAATTGTTAATATGTATAAATTTGACTTATTCTTTGATTATAAATTTAAAATTCTAAAGATTTAATATTTAAGCAGTATGTCATATCATTTTTTATACAAAATATTTTAATTTGATTGTTAATCATAAATTCCATATCGTATTTTTAGTTTTAAATTATTATTTTTTGCCATTACCAATAACCCACCCCCCCCCCAATTTATGTCTCTGGTTCCACCACTGTTTCCAGGGGCATACAATAGTGTTGTTCACCAACCATCCAATCATGCATATTCTATTAAAACAAGAGGCTTTTTAGAGAATGATGAAATGGGTCGTGGAGTTAAGAGAACACGATATCCATCATCAACCTAGAACCGCAATCAAGGGTCATGAGCTAGCAGATTTTATTGTTGAAACTTCGAAGCCAATAGAATTTGAAAATGAAGTTCGAGAGAAGAAGGTTAAAAAAGAAATGGTTTGGAAGTTTTATGTGGATGATTCTTCGCAATCGGGTGGCAGTGGGGCTGGAGTTTTGCTTGCCAGCCTTGATGGTAAAGATTATATGTATGCCCAGCACTTTGTGTTCAAGATCACTAATAATGAGGCCGAGTACGAAGCTTTGATAACTAGGTTACGGTTGGCTAAAGAGCTGAAAGTGGAGGATTTGGAAGTTTATAGTGACTCCCAGATAGTGGTTCAACGGGTGAATAAGAAGTATGAGGTTAGGGAACACAATTTACAGAAGTACTTGGAGGTGGTGGAACGGTTTTTGAAGGGTTTCAAGTCGTACACTTTAACGCAGGTACGGAGGGAAAGCAATCACAAAGCTGATGCTTTGAGTAAGCTTTCTTCCTCAGACTCGGGGTTCAATCTCAGAGTCAGCTATTCATGGAGACCTTACATAGGTGAAGTTTTGAAGAACCGATGGTGATGGCTATTGATGAGGATAACACATGAATGTCGGCTATAGTGGGTTATCTTCGAGATGGAATTTTCCCTCCAAAAAATGAGCTGAAGCCAAGAAGATAAGGCTAAAGGCTCCGAGTTATGTGCTGCAAGATGGAATTCTATATCAAAGGGAACATTTACAACCATTGCTCCGATGTCTCACTCCCTATGAAGCAGACTACTTGACCAGGGAGGTTTATGAAGAAATATGTGGTAGTTATCCAGGGACAAGATCAGTGGCAAGAAGGCTCATTTGAGCAGGGTATTATTGGCCGATAATGTTTGACGATGCGAACAGGTACATACAGTCTTGTCACCAGTGTCAAAATCATGCTCCTATACCTCACATTCCTCAAGAGGAAATGACAAACATTCACAATTCATGGCCATTCGATAAGTGGGGAATTGATCTGGTAGGACCTTTTCCGGAAGCCCTAGGAAAATTCAAGTATCTCATTGTGGCTGTAGACTATTTTATGAAATGGATTGAAGTTGAGCCTTTGATGAAAATAAAGGGGAAGTCAATCATCGCATTTTGTTGGAAAAATATTATATGTTTCTTTGGGAACCCATGGAAGATAATCAGGGATAATGGGACACAGCTCGTGCAAGATCCGTTCAAAAAATGGTGTGAGGAATATAAAATTCAGCAGAAGGTAACCGCAGTCTACCATCCCTAGTCCAATGGTCAAGTGGAAGTGACCAATCAAATTGTAGTGAATGGTATCAGAGCCAGGATCGAGTGAGCTGGAGGAAACTTGAAATGCGAGATACCCAGTGTTTTATGGGCATATCGGACTGTTAAGTCCCCTGCTACTAGTGAAACACCGTACAACTTGGTCTATTGTTCAGAAGTAGTGATCCCTGCAAAGATTGGAGTCCCAAGTTCGAGGTTGATGGAAGAAATAGACGAGACCATGAATGAGGAGAATCATTGTTTGGACCTCAACATGGTGGAAGAAAGGCAGGAATTGGCATCAATACACGTAGCTAAGGTAAAGGAAATAGTCAAGCGTTACTATGATAGAAGAGTGAAGAAGGTGCAGTTCAACCCGGGTGATTTGGTGACGAGAAAGAATGAGAAAAGTATATGTGAGCCTAAAGGAAAGTTAGTTGTTAACTGGGAAGGGCCTTATAAAGTGTTGGAAGCCTACCTGGGAGGCAGTTATGTCCTCAAGAACATGAAAGGGGTTCGAGTGCCAAGGAGATAGAACATTACCAACTTGAGGAAGTATTACCAACTTTGAATACATGAGTGAAATGCTGATAAGCAACACTCTTGAATACATGAGTGATATGCTGAAAAACGGCACTCTCCAATACATGAGTGATATGCTAATAAGCGACACTCTCCAATGCATGAGTGATATGCTGATAAGCGACACTCTTTGTAATGATTACAGCTTTGCATGAAAGCGTTGCAGCTGATGATTGAGTGAAATGCTGATAAGTGGCACTCGTTATGTATTGTTGATTTATTGTGGTTAAGGAAATGATTGATGAGAAATGCTGATAAGCTACCCAACTTAACTCTGGACAATATTACATTTATTTAATGTCTTTTGCTGATAAGCAACTTGATCTATTAAATTTTGCATACTACTCGATTCTATTTGGACTTGATTGGCCAAGTGATGATTTTGGCTGATAAGCAACATAATTTATGCTTAAAATTCAACATTTACTTAAAATATTTCAAATCATACTATAAGTATGGATAAAATTTACATTGAAAGGTACATCGAATACATTGAATGACTTACAATACATTTATAGCTCGAAAGCTTGGAAAATAACACGAGGAAAAACCTACAATCTAGACTTAGGGGGCTAAATTTTCTAGCCTTACTTCGAGCTTTTCGAGTTCTTCCATCTTGATGTCGGCAACACGTTGAAGATCATTCATTTGCTCTTCTTCTGGATACTCAAATGGATTTAATTCTCCTTTTGTCAGGAATGCTTGAAGGGGTCGTCCTCTAAGCCCTTCCCCTGGGAGCCCTCATCTCTACCACGCTTCTTGGATGATTGTTTAGTGGCACTACTCGAAGATCCGCAATTATTTCCACCCTTCTTAATCCCTACTTTCTTCGAAATAGAGGATATTTGCGGTCTCGAGGGGGGAGGATTACGTATTCCCAATTCTCGTATCCATTCTAAGATATCATTGGAGGTGGATTTTTCTTGGTTAGTTCCCACTTTATCTACTTGGAAATCAAAAATCCAATAGTGGGAAGCCCTAAGTAAGAATCTGAGTAAAAGCTTATTGCTCATGGGTTTAGGATTGACAATTATGTGATATAGCGAGTGTGGGAGGCCGTCGCCGTACCTCTCAAATATACAATTTATATCCCTAAATGCGTGCTAACTACAATTAAGTAGCTAGT
>JAULKK010322243.1:0-11328 GCA_032355705.1 Rubia peregrina | reverse complement strand
AACCGAACCGGTAAAACCGGCAATATTATCGGTCGGTTATTCGGTTCCTTATAAAATTTTATAAATCGGTAAAAACCGAAACCGATTAACCGGTAAACCGACAAACCGGCCGGTTGAACACCCCTAATTAGATACAATCTCAAAAATGTCATTTATTATATTTTTCTTAGTTTAATAATTTTAGGAGCTTAGCACTATACTCTTTTTCACATTGTTTTTTAATGAGGTAGTGTGTTCATCACACGCAAGCTCAACCAGAGCGCGTGGGATCCACGCGAGAGACTACCAGCCAATTTTTCATCTCGCGATCTGTTCACCATCTCGTGATTTGTTTAATTTATTGCGAGTTGTACTTATTTTTTCACCAGCCTATATTTTCTCGTGAATTGAAGGAATTTTTGTAACATCAGTATCCCAGTCACTGCCTAGTCAGCGTCCAGTCACCTATTATTAGCAGGACTTCGCAGGGATGACGTTGGACGTTTATCTACATTTATTTTTTAAGATCATTCTCGTTTCGAGGATGAAATTTTTTTTACCACAGAGGGAATGATACGATCTCAAAAATTTCATTTATTATATTTTTCTTAGTTTGATATTTTTTAGGAGCTTAACACTATATTCTTTTTCCCATTTGATTTTTTAATGAGGTAGTGTGCTCATATTTAGAATTAATTTTGAAATATTGTAATTTAGAAGTGTGGATTTGATTAGAATTAGATTTGGTATGATTAGATAAGGTAATATTCTTCAAGGTTACTTGAAGACGAATTCTAGTAGATTACCATTTATTTGAGGAGTTCTAGTTAGATATAGTATCAGTTTCTTAAAGCTGCCATAATTATTTTCAGTTTCTATTTGTACTTGCTGAATTTTAACCTGTAAATAAAGGGGGTTTGGCTGAGATATTTTACATTTTTACATCTTTTATCAATCATATATTCAGAATTTTGAGTTATTCTCATCATTTATATTGTCTCTTAACCCTCGTGCTATATAGAGAGGAAGTTGTAGTTGAGTATACCCTGCGAGCTAGACGCTTGAAGTTCGTGCATTTTTGTTAGGTTTGGTCGAACCCTAGCAAGAGCAAAGAATCAATTTTTCGCAATCCAAAATTTTCACAAGAAGATTCATATCATCGACGCTCTCGCCACAAGATTATAATACAGTCCACACGGGTGATAAAAGAAAGGGCTGGTGGGGGCATTGCCACGGGGATCGGTTCCTTGGAACTTTTTTGTCTTCGTCCATTTCATCTACTCCCTCCCTCCGTCCCATCCTATTTTGCACAATTTTTTCAGAAAAAATATCAAATTCTAACCACATATTTGAATAGATATATAAATAATAATTATATCGTATGAGACAAGGTTAGATTTTTCAAAACATACAATTTCTAAATATTAATTTTTTATGTACCATTACTATCCGTAGCTACACATATTTATAATCAAGCATGTTTATTGGAGACCGTAAAAATATTCTGGGCAGAATAAGCTGAGTACATCTCAACTGCTACATCCACTGCATGACCTCAACTGCAACACTTCCTCATATTTTTTAATATTGGCTCACTTTCATTTTTGGGATGATTTTTAAATATTGGATCCTTTCCATTTTAATCAAATTTTAGGTTATTTTCATCCACTCAATTTATTTTTTACTCTTTCAATAAATTCTCAACCACTAATTCTAGTTTCCTAAATTCAAGTATCAAAGTAAGCAAACAAATGTTAATGAACAGAGGAAATAGATGCTTTAAGATTTTTTTTGGAAATCGACTCATGGTCGGCCGCATGTGGGGAATCAGAAAATTTTTGTAGGGAGAAACAAAACTATAAATATAAAATTAAGTTTGAATCAATCATTAAAATAATTAAATATAATAAATTATATACGTATCATTTTAAATAATTTTACTGTTTCTAAAGAATATGAAGTGATTTATTTATTTATTGATAAATTTTAAAAATAAAATTAAACAAAGTAAAATTATCAAACAGGATTTTAAAATAGTGAATTTGAACAGAATTTTGAACAGAATTTTTTTAGTAAAAAATGTTGAACTTTGACCACATATTTAAATAAATATATAAGTAATTATTTTATTATATGAGATTTGGTTAGATCCATCTTAATATGTAGTTTCTAAATATCAATTTTATTGTACCGTTATTGTCCGTAGTCACACATATTTACAGTCAAGTATTTTTATTAGAAATCGTGAAAAGATTCTATACAGAAAAGACATGGACGTAGAGAGTATTCCAAATTACATAAATGATTGGCCAAAAAAATAAAATAAAAATATTTTTGTTTAAAAATTTTCAGTCGCTTTTGATATCTGATTTGAATAAAAAAATTCTTCTTTAAAGATACAGTATATATCACAACATCTATTTATATTATCATGGCATAAAGAAAAACAAATCATAATCTGAACCAAACCTTTTTAATAAATATAAAATTGTTGAAACTTTTTAAAGCGTAACTTGAATAAACATTATAGTAAACTTGGATAAAGAATGAATCTATTTCTTGTTAGACTCAAAAATAAATTTAAAAATTTCTACCATGGTAAATCACATCATGCGTTGATTATATCATGGGGGTCACAACTTTTTTTAACCTTAAAAATAAATTTTAAAAATAGATAAATACCAAATATACTCAAATACAAAATTAAATTAGGGGTGATTAGACACTCCTTGTACATCCTTGGCCATCCTCATGGTCCGCTAAGCACATCCAAACTTTGAAATAAATATATTGAAAAATAATAAGATTCACCAAATTCTTATTGATTAAACCACGAACGAAGAAGAGATTAATCTTCTATATGTAACCTATAAAGCCGGACATGTGAATGTTGGTTGACGAAGGATTGAAGTGCAAATATTATTAAGTTGTTGAATTCTCTTTTATTCTACCGGCTCTGTTTTGCAAATTTCGGATTCTCCTCATCTATAATCCCTCTTTCTTTTGGTTCCTGTGTCAGTTTCCCTGAAATTACTGCGTGAATTTTGCCAAATTTTGGGGATTCATTCTTCTCCACATGAAGTCAGATTTAGGCCCTCTCTCCTTCTTTCCTATTCACTTCATCACCACGCCTTCTTCTCCGCACCTCCTTCTTCCAATTTTTTTTGATTTTGTTAGGTCGGTGTTTGCAAAAATTTATCATACATACAACTCTCAAAAGCAATAATTCTTCATTTTCTTAACCAAGCTGAATAACATCGGAAGAATGAATTGGCGGACACAGAAGATCGGCGGATCCAGGGGTGGCGATTGGTGCTCTCATGGGGACTTTCACTAGTGACTTTGCTTCTTATATGCCCACTCCTCCACTTGAGTCCCCCGGTTTCAACCCTGCCCTCAAGCAAGCTCAGGTGTATGTTTTTGGTCTCTTTTGATGTTAATAATTTGTGGGTTTTGGATTTTGGATTCTGGATTGTGTTCAAAATTTGAACTTGTGAAATGTTAAAATTGGATGTTGAAGTTGTTTGTTGTGAAAATTGTGGTGTTTTTGAGATTGTGGAAATGTTTGAATATGTCATGCTCTACTGTTTAGGATGTTAGATGTTGTTGTCTTGGAATTTTGTTCTTGAAGCCGTTGGATTGGATTGGATTGGAGAAATATTGATTTTTGAAATGTTTGATTGTGATTGTGGGAATGTTTCTGGCTACATTATGTTCCGTTAGGATATGAAATGGTTTTGTCTTTTGTGTTTCTTTTTCGAGCATTTTTTTAAAAGTGATGTTCATTGTTTTTAAACAGGTGAGCTGGGGAAACTAATCTGTGAACGGTACATGCCTGCTTTGCAAGTGGTTCAGAACCAATTTAAAAGTTTTATTACTTTCAATACTCGTATATGCATTCATAAGGTTGTCAATTTTTTGTTGCAGCATCATTTCATGTCATATAGTATGGAAATACTTTGCATTGGTGGTACCCTTCAAACTTGTAATTTGATACTATATATTGTGTTTTGAGACTGGTTTTATTTTATAGTTAATAGGTTCAAGATGTGCATAAAAATCTTGGTTTTGGTTTCACTTTGATCATGAAGTTATATGTCTCAGCCGCTATATTGATAATTTTAATAAAGTTAATGGAAATTTTGCTGCTACCAAAAATAATTTCTGGTTTGGTAAAATATTTGTGTGAATAGCTTGATTGACATAAAACAATGATCAAATGGTACGACTGAACCATGTTAGACACTTCAAGATTGTGTGTGCCCCCTAAAGAGGTTTTGTATGGTTATTCTATGGCTCTTGAACTGTGGCATGAACATTACTATAATGTTTGAGTTAATATTCCAATAGAAGAGTGGTATAAATATGTATTTCGAGCTGCAGATTGAATTTTCTATTCGTATGTGTATTTCAGAATGTTACATAAATGATAGAAAATGATGATTGCGTCGAAGTCAGTGTATCATGTAAGCCAAATGTTGGATAGATGAAAATGATAAAACTTATAAATTCTAATGATATGAAAGGATGTTTCCATTTGTGGCATTATAGTGCCACATAGAAAGTGGCGCAGAAGATCTGAACTGGTTCAAATTTGGTCGGGATCCATTCGAATGTGTGGAACGTCACCGATATTATCCTAGAAAAGGTCCTCACTGCCCACCATTTGTTTGCTCCTTCAATTTCCCCCTTAATTATATGACACTTTCTATAACAAGAAATTGATCATTCTTGTTTTTATTTTTGTCAGAAGCTTCTTTCATCGAACATCACCATTTCATAAGAGTTTGATTTTGCCGTATTAACAGGAGCTTTTTGCCAAACTTCTATACTGGAGATTTATCATGGTCTACCTGTTATAGTGGATTAACCCATTAAACAGCCTCCATATTATATACTGAGTTCAGAAGTCCTACCTTTTTGTCCCGGTGCTCGATCACTTGAGAAATGATTCTTCACTGCAAAGTTCCACCATTGTTACTTGCAAATTGTAGGATTTTTGCATCTGTTCTTACTAGATGCACCATAAAATTTGAAAGCTTTCACATGTGCACTAATTACTTAGGGACTAAGCAGCCAAGAGAGTCTCTGTAATGATTTTGTGAAACAATCCTATGATTTGTATGTGATTAGAATCAATTCAAAATGTGTTGGTGGTTGTACATGCCTTTTGTCTTCACATTTTGTAGCATGAAGTGTTATAGGAGTTCTGCAACCATTTTTCATGCAGTCATCTTGAGGAAAACATTTACAGTCTGATGAAATTGGTATCTCTGAACCAGTAATCACCTACAACTTATCTTTTAGCTTCTATTGCGTATGATGTAACTTAATATGCCAGTTTCATCTTAGACATCAAACTAATATGCCAATCTCAACGTACTCTATTTTTGTTGTAATATTTTGTTGAAAGTGGTGAATTATTGTGAGGCGGTGACCAGAAAGAAGAGCTTCGACATATTGTTAAGGCTATATGTGCTAATGTGGTGAGCATCTTTATCATCTTTAACTTATATCCAAGAATCAGTTGTACTATTCTATTTATTGTTCCAGGAGTCTTTGTATCTGACACTTAGCGGACCTGTAAGACTTTAATGGTGCAATACTTTCTTTTTAAGGTCTCAACTTTTACTGATATGAAAGGTGATGAACGATTTGATTCATTACTTCTTGGACAAGCAAATGGAGTGGTGGAAGAGTGTGTTCCAGGTGAAGATGTGATGATGAATATAGGAAATAAACAAGTGATGTGGTATGTATCTGGTGATGAGGTTGATTGTCGTCGTGGATCCGGGCCAAACTGCTTAAAGTGCAGAGACTAGGCCTAACCTTTTATAAAAACACGAATGTTTCCTTCTCAACCTGGTTTAGGTACGCTACCAGGTCTTCATTTTTTTTCTTCCATTTGAGTTGCTTGCTACTCCTACCTACTTTTTGTTCTCACTACCAATTCCCCTGCCGTCTAATGCAAGTATGCAACAATTTTACCGTACACGGTTTCCCCCTCAATCCACCTGCCTAGTTCGGACGTCTTATTGCAACGTGTCATCGCTTCTCTCTTGCTACGCCTATTCATCTAAGCTGACTCATCTTTGCTCCCTCATTTTTATTCTTACTTCCTCTATTTTTTACACCATTTCTTTCCCGACCCCCGTACATGTAAATTTAAGGATTTTCCAGTCATGATTATTTTCCCTTTATTCTGTTATATTAGATTACAAGTTCGTATTTGAAGCTGTTGCCCTTTCATTTTCTTGGTTTTGCTTCTTACTGTTGTTGTGGTATTTAGTTTATTGTCTTGGAACCGCTTGAGTTTATTATTCATCGTAGGTGTTTGATTTAATGAATTTTCTTCTTTAGATTTCAATGCTATCAGACTTAGTGTGTTCTGTTTCCTTTCCTGCGGCCATTATACTTTGGTTCGGTCATGCACGCAAGGTAAGAAGACCAGTATGCCAGCTCTCTTGGGATTACTTGTTCTCTCTGAGGATCACTTTTGTGTTAAAGGATTTTGATTGGATAGAGTTAATTAGCTAAAAGTCTTAATTACGAGCATCTCATTTAGGTTTGGGAATATTTGGTATTCATTTTTTTTCACAGAGTCTGAACCATTATCGAGTTTGATATGCTAACATGCATAATAGGAACAATTTTTTTGATGATGCTGAGGAGGGTTCCTTTGAAGATTCCATAATGATTGAGAAGGAAGCAAGAACATATGCCTTGCAGGTATTGAATGATTATTGATTCCTTAAAGCATCCTCTTCATTATGTGTGCATTTTTCAGGAATGATATTTGAGTGTTATTCATCATTCGAGTTTTTCCTAAGAAATTTATCTGTCGTGTGAAAAATTGAGATGAAATTACTGGGCTAGGATCATGTTACTTGACAAATTTAAGCGGTCTCAACAAACGATCACTTTGTCAAATTTGTCAGTCAATATGGACATTGCGTATTAATAAAAGCACTTCCTTAGTTTGCAACACTTCTGTAGCATTATTGGTACATGGAACACTTTAGCATTATTAAATCAGATTTATAACTTGTTTATGTTGTATAAGTAGTGAATATCTTTGATTTGGGAGATGGTCTATACTTCCCAATTCTGCATGTTAGTATAAGATTTTCAGTCTTTTTTTCAAGTCAGTGAATGCATCAATGTTAATTTCTATATGTTTGAAGTTCTGAACTCATGTACTTTGTTGAGAATGTAGGAAAAGAAATTTTTGAGGGATGCTCTTCCAGTTAGATCTCACTGAGGTACCTTTATGTACCTTTCTATGTTACTGTTCTTTATTTTGCATCATTTTATTTTTCATCATTGAGCAACTTTCTTCTAAAACTCCATCTGGGAAAGTAAAACTGAAATTATTGAAAGAGATAGAAAAGGAATACCAAGTTGATTGGTATATAATTGAATTTTAAGTAGAGCTTCTCAAGCCTCCTGAAGAGCGTATTGTATCACACCACTTTTCTTTCTTTATGTATTCCCTCTCTATTTAAATGTTCTCATCTGCCTTTTCATCTTTCCTTTGTCTTGTCTTTTGATCAGGAAGGACCAGATGCTTTCTCTACTGCTTCATACTTACCTTTCAAGGCTATTCACAAACCATCGGTAACGACACCTAAAAACTGAACTCTGTGAGGCACCAATTAATTCATATGTTAATTATGTTTCACAGCATCAGCATGCGCTTTCTCATCATTCTGCATATGATTGTCAATTTATCACATCTGATTTTTGTTACGTAGGGTTTCCCTTTTAAGAAGCACATTTGGAAATTTATGCGCTTCCAATGTTTGCCTATTCTTTAAAAAAAATTGGGAATGAAAAGACATTCAAGTGATGCGGAAAGAAACATTTACCATTTCGAAGACTTTGCATCAGCTGCTTAAGATGTTCAGAAGTTTGCAAAGAAAGCCCTTCTCGCTGCTGAAGCAGACTCCCACTGGGCTGGAGAAGAATCACCATCATTAACGACCTTTTAGCCTCATGCTGCTGATGCAAGAAAGGTTTATCGGAGACATAGCCACAGTGTTCCTCATTCATGGAATCCAGGTAAGAGTTTCACGGTTCATATTTGGATAAAAAAGTTGAAATAAAAGTGGACATAAAAGAGCCTCCCTTATACTACAGGAGACGCAACTATAATACTCCTCCTCTTCCTCTTCCTCCCCAACTAGTTGTTTTGTGCTTTTCTCTGTTCTCTTTAATTGTTATCCCTTTCTGTGTAATAGATTTTGCTTGGAAATTTGACTTACTGTTAGTTCATGATTTTCTTCCCAAGTACATTATTGTTAGAATAAATCAGTTAGATGATTAGATTTGATTTTATCTTGTTGACTAGTTAGAGTTATATTAGAACTAGTCTACCTTCCTACTTTGTACTATCTATTTATTCTCTTCATGGTCAATAATAATCATTACGGGAAATCACTCTTTCAAATATCAATGTGTTTGGCTCTCTTATGCGAAACTGGATTCTGAGCAAGAAAGAACACTATTATTATCACGTGCAGTAATGCACAAAAAGTAAATTCATTAACCAAGATTGTTCCGCAGTAGCATTAACCATAGCCTAGCATTCTGATTCTGAACTAGAACGAGAGACCGTATGCTGCTTCTTAGCACTCCATGAAACTAGGTTGTCACCAAGAAAAATGGCATAACCATAAGTAGACCTACGAGTCTCTATACAATGAGTCCAATCAGCATCATAATAACTCATAACAGGTAAAGCAGAAGAATTCTTTCGAAAATGAAGTCCATAGTACATAGTGCCACATACATAACGCATAATCTGAGTAACAGCCTGGTAATGGTCATCCGTAAGAGACTGCATATACTGACTGGCCATGTTTACAACATAAGAAATGTCGGGATGTGTAATGAACAAGTACTGTAGTGTACCAACCAAAGAGCGATAAAGTGTGAAATTTCCAAATGGCTTACCAGAGTTGCTTGAAAGCTACAAAAATGCTACAAAAAGGATAACCATAGGCGCCGAATCCTGCATTCCGGAGCGTAATAAAATATCCTTGGCATATTTGTCTTGTCCAAGGAATAAGACATCGGAAGTACGAACAACCTCCAAACCCAAAAAATATTTTAAAGTGCCAAGGTCAATAATCTTAAATTCCTGATTTACCCGATTAATAAACTGCCAAATGAGATGACCATCATTCCCAGTGAGAATAATGCCATCAACATAAACCAGCAAATAAAGAGGAGAAGCACCATGGGAAAACACAAATAAGGAGGTGTCCTCAGAACTGCATACAAAACTCAGACCAACCAAAAAGGAACTAAAACGTTTAAACCAAGTAAGGGGTGCCTATTTCAAACAATAAATGGCCTTGCACAAAAAACAAACATAATTAGGATGCATAGGGTATTTGTAACCAGAAGGTTGCTTCATGTAAATCGGGGAATCAAGAACACCATTTTAAAATGCATTCTTGACATTAAGCTGTCGTAATGGCCAATTACGAGTGACAGTAAGAGACAAAATAGTACGAACATTAGATGCTTTAGCCAACAGACTAAATGTACGATCATAATCAAAACCAAGTAATTGTGAAAAACCTTGAGCAACTAACCTGACCTTGTGTCGATCGAGTGAGCCATCAGACATGTACTTTAAACGATTCACCCATTTAGAGACAACAACATTAACATTAGGATGACGTGGAACTAAATCCCATGTCTGTTGAGTGCGAAGAGAATCCATCTCTGAGTCCATGACAGCAACCCAGTAGGGATCCTTGACCACAGAACAATGACTACGAGACTCGATCTTAGAATATAAACCACTCAGTAAACCAGAAATATTATAATCAAAAAAGTACTTATACCATAAAGAACTAGTGCATGAATGAGTGTCCATCGAATATCTAGATGAGGGACCCGGAGCTGTAGATAGCTCAAATCCCGAGGAAGGTACGGAAACCGAGGATCAGGTAGATGACAAAGATGGTGGCTCTGGGAGAAGTGGACTCGCCGGAGCAGCTGGCTGAGCTGAAGACGTCAGGGCTAGTTGATATGAATCTCCTTGCGAAACTCTAGATTGCGGAAAATTGGATCTTTATTTATTTGAGGATCTCGCCCAATTCAAATAAATGCACGAATCGCAGCGTTTAGCCCGCAGGATACACTCAACTTGACTTATAAGCTTCTAGCCCGTAGGGTACACTTACAAGGTTTCTCTATAAACGTCTAGCCCGCAGGGTACGAATATAAAAGGAAATTGAAACTTAAATAGCCCGCATGTTTAAGCAACAATGAAGATAATGAGAATAACTCGAAATTTTGAATATTTGATTGATAAAAAGTTGATGTGAAAATCTCGGCCAACCTCTCTTTAAATAGAGAAAAGTTTCGGCCAAATCAAACATAATCACAAGTAGAAACTGAATCAAATTTTATGGCAGATTTAAGAAACTAAAACCATATCTAACTAAAATACCAATCCTAGTGATATTCTACTTCTAATTCTGGCAGTGCTAATCTCGGTTGACCATGCTAATCTTTAATAATATTGTACCATATTGATCAATAATCTCGGCTATCCATAAACTGGTCAAGTAATCTTCAAGGATAAATTATCCTCATCCTGACCGTGATTATTTGTGAATCTCGGCTGCCTCCTTCAAGAAGCAATCTTGAAAAATATTACTTTATCTAATCTTACCAAATCTAATTCTAATTAAAAATAAAAGGTAATTTTCGAGAAACCCTAATGGACCGATTTACTCGAAATTAATGAACTCTTCAGAAGCCCACATGGCATAGTTATTAGACTGAAATAAAATAATATTTACAATGATCACACTACCTCATTAAAAAACTCAATGGAAAAAAGAGTATAGTGTTCTTCATAATATCTTCAATTAATCGACAAGCTTGAATAAATAATCCAAGACCTAGATGACTTCTTCATTAATTCTCCATCATGAAGTTGATCCATCAAAGTATTAAATTCCCTTTTGATATTCATATCATTCCCTCTAGGATCAAAAAGTTTCATCCTCAAAATGGGCATCATATAACCTAGAAAAACATCCTTGAATTCCTCTAACAAATTAACAAACCGTGAAAACACATTTACAGGAATATAGTAACTTTCTTTCAAGCATAATAAAAGAACAAAAAAATGATTATTAAACACATGATTCACATCTCTTATTGAAGTATTAAATGATTTTCCAGAGTCAATAGATTGTTCATGCCTCATCATATAAATAGAAGATAAAAGAATAAGATGTGAAATCAAGACTTTATGCGACTTTTCATAACCATTCACAAGCTTACCTGACTTACCTGTGATGTCAAAACCTTTGTTAGGGT